>ML776581.1:2762890-2787270 GCA_009831015.1 Picea engelmannii
GGGGGGGGGGGGCGTGAATCAATTGTTACTGGGATTAAACAATTATGCTTATTTTAAACTCTTTACATAGCATTTAATGAGAGTCACAATAATGCAGAGAAGCAATAGAACATTCAACATCAGTCACACATATGAGATACACAGAGACAGATATTTCCTGAGGAAACCCATACAGGTTAAAAACCTCTTCTTCTTTATATGATTAGTAATCTTTACATTCTTTACATTATCATACATATGAGAACCAACTCATAATGAGGCTACAACCTCTGTTTTTCAAGCTGGTACTTGCCGAGAACACCAAATCTCTATATTCTCTAGCACCAACTAGAAGGAAGCACCAACTCCCTGGTTTCTCTAGCACCCACTAGAAGGAAGCACCAACTCCCTAAGTGTTCCATCACCAACTAGATGGAAGCACCAACTTTCAGTCACACAAGCACCAACCTGTATAACAGAGAACAACAGTTTTCCCTTGCACCACCCTGCCACCCTGGTTTCTCTGGCTACAACCAGATGGAAGCTACAACTCCCTCTGTTCAAGCACCCACTTGAACCTCTGAGGAAAATCGTCCTCCCTAGCACCTCCCTACCATCCTGAAATATAAAGTTTGTTATATTTATAAATTTATCACAGTGATACAATATTTATCATTGGCTTACCAGGATGATCATTGTTCTGCTATGCTTCTTTGTTCTCTTATATCAGTGTCTCTTTGTCTGCATCTTCTTACGATTTCTGATCTTCTATTTTTCTCTACAAGAGAACCTCAACCTTCCTTTAGTGTCTCACTGTCTTGTTGCACACATGCCTTGCGCTTTTTGTGCTTCTGCCTTTTCTTCTCTATGCACCATATGCATTCGATGCACCATTCCTCTTCTCTGTATTTCAGCTGCTGCACACTCCTCCTTCTACACTCCTGAATCCCCCTCAACAACAACAACACCATCTCTTCTTTGTTATGCATACTTATAGTCTCTGTGCACCTTATTCATGCTATCTCTTCATGTTTCTGCATGCTCCCTCCATGTCGAGTGCTCTGCCTGATCATCATGGAAACTCTTCAGCTTCTCTAGCAGTTAAACCCATGCGTCCATTCTCACTGGGTGTTATGCTAAGATTCCTTATCCTGTCTCACAGTTGAGACTCTTCGTCTTCTCTATCAAAGTCGAGCTAATCCTCTCTATTGTAGTTAGAGGCTTCAACACTCTTCCATCTGTCAATCACTTCTAAGAATAGTCTTCCTTCCACCGAAAGATGCCTCGCGCCTCTTCATCTTCTCTGGCGATCACACTCAGGCCTGTTTCATTCCTCTAGTAGAAGCCATCATTCGTTTCTAGCAGTTACACTCTGAAGTGCAACAGTAGCCCTCTGATCATACTTAAATTCACCTGCACCATTGGATTGGATCCGTAGGATCTTGCGTTTATTTCGCATTTCAGCATTTCAGAATTTTGGCATTCTTGTGGTGAAGAGTCTTGATTCTCCATGTCCCAAACTTTGAAATGGATCTTGTCTCTTCGATCTCTTCTCTACAGCTCTTCAACGATGTGACCACCGACGGTGACCAAGGACTACACCAAAAAGGTGTTTTCACATTTCCCATTTCGGCATTTCACATTTCGTAATTTCGGGACTCCTTTGATGAAGAGTCTCAACTCTTGACTCTTCCAACTCTCGGTATCCAAACCTCTGAAATGGAGTTGGATCAATGGTCCACACTCTTGATGATTTGACGGTCCATATCTCTTCATGATTTTGCATATCACGATTTCGACATTCTTGATGTGAGAGTTCTTGACAACTCCAAGTCCCGGTATCCGTAACTCCGAAATGGAGTCAGATCAATGCAATTTCGGAATTTCATATTTCATCGTTTCGAGACTCCTATGGTGAAGAGTCTTGGTGCTTAAATCCTCCAACTCCTGATATCTGAAGTTCCGAAATGGAGTCAGATCCAAGATCCAGTATTTCGTTGTTTCGGATTTTGGTGATTCTACATTTTGGCACTCCTGTGGTGAAGTGTTTCGACACTTCAACTCTCGGTATCTGGGACTCTGAAATGGAGTTATTTCCCGGTCTATGAAGCTCTTTGTTGGTGTGCCAATTTCAGAATTTTAGCATTTCACATTTCGACAATTCAACACTCCTGTGATGAAGTGTTTCGACACTTCAAATCCCAGTATTTGGGACTCTGAAATGGAGTTATTTCTCAGTCTGTGAAATTCTTTGTTGGTGTGCCTATTTCAGGTTTTGGGTTTTCGGGGTTTCACATTTTGCGATTCCGAGACTCCTAATGACGAAGAGTCTTGACTCTTCCAACTCCCGGTATCTGAAACTATCCTCCTGCCTTCAGGATTTCGTAACCCCACTTTACCTTGCTCTTTAACGAATGTGCAGGCTCTCCTGGATCCAACGTCGGTCAGACCTCGGGCTCAGATATGACTATCATTGTCGCTTCTCCTCCCGGGATTTCGTTGTCCTTGTTTTTCCATCGTTGCATACTCTGATCTTGCCATCAATGACAATCACACCTGCCATCAATGATAATCACAACAGTATTCTCTCATGCCTACCTTCACTAAACACTCTTTCGTTGAATTGCTTTTTCAGTCTAGAACCCAAACTCAAGCCCTAATCTATTTGTATGCATTATGGCTAGTGGCCTATACACTACACTAAGTGATTTTTCTATTAGTGTTGTGGTCATCATAGAAGGGGTGGTAGCAATAATTGAGGGAGGTACTTCCTTTGTTTTGAGTTCTGGTCAGAGATGCAAAAACTCTTCTATAGTTTCAGGTTCTTGGTAGATGTGCAAATACTCATTTATTACCTCTTCCTTCTCCTTCTCCCCCCTAGGATAGTTACTCATCTGAATTCTTCTCCAAGGAATTTCATTGTTCCCATTTTCCTATCTATTTTCATATTCATTTTTTTTACATTCATCCACCCTTTCAAAATTGAAATATTAAATATTTGTTTTGGCCATGATGGTCGATGGACTTCATAAACACTTGATAAATTATGAACATAATATCTTGGCTTGCTAGTGCATTTAATTATCAACCGAGGTTTATATGTTTGAGAAATTGTGAAAAATATATGCAAGTCTCAAGAATTTAATTAAAATATGAACATCATTATGTTGTCCTAATCTAAACAAAAAAACTCAATTCTAATTAGAAGAAGCAAAGCATTTAACTATGAAAATAACAAATTCTAGTTACAAGAAAAAATATCGGAATACGAAAACAAAAATCATAATATATAAAAGTAATTGTAATTTAAATGATCAATCATCATTCAAATACATTCACTATTTTTTAGAAATACACATTATTCATTCAGTAGCTAAGATATATAAAAATGCATTGAATTTACAACAAACAAGAAAGTATACATTTATGAATATAACTGGGAATGATTACATAGTAACAAAGAATACATCACCTATATCTTTAGAGTGGGTCCTTCCTATTCGAAACAAGGCACTGGGAAGCTTCGTGATCTAGGTGGATACTAGTGGCCACCCACCTATTCCACTAATTCAAAATGAATCCACATCTTGGCAATTTTTTTACGTTTTTGTTGGGTCCCAAACTTTTGGAGTCGTTTTGAGGCCCTAAATGATGTTTTTTTTTATGTGGAAATGCCTAATAAATCGCAAAAGGAATGTATTGGGATGTTCAGAATGTGTACTCCTCGGCTAGACCTTTCTGATGGGGTATTGATCACCCCAAACGAATGTCATATGCAAATGTTGTGCCCCTAGGAAGTTGATGTATCAACTAACCACATTGGGGGCCACAAACCGTTTTGTGTGTCATATTTTTGGGTTAGGGTTTTGGATGTTTAGGGTTTTCGCATTGGTTCTTTATGTTAAAACACCTTTCTGGCCTATTTGTAATCATATTCTTGTGAATGAGTGCAGTCATCACATCTCTATCTTTAGAGATAAGCTACCACCATTCTAGCTAGCTTGTGTGCCTTGCATTTTATAGTCTTTTGTATTTCAAATAATCATTAATAGAATCTGAGTTTAATTATATTACTATGTTTCTTGCAATATATTTTTGTGTTTCCTTACTATATATTTTCCTTCATGTCATTCTCAATATAATCTATATTAGTTGTATCAGAGCATTATGCTCCTTGTCATTGTTAGTGCATGTCCCCTACGAGGTTAGGGTATAGAGAGTTGGGTCTCGAGCTAGTTTCTCTTGAGGACAACCACTCATATGTTGGAATACTTAGAGGGGGGGGTGAATCAGTATGAGCACTTTTACCACTTTTAACCACAATATATAAAATTCAACTTAATCAACAGTATATCATCAGCATATCATCAATATAACATTAGTGTATCATGAACATATAAACATAAGCAACATCACATCAAGTACATAGTACACCAGAATTTAGGTGGAAACCCAAATGGGAGAAAACCATGGAATGATTTATTATATATCAAATAATATATTCATTGGAAGCACCAAGTTCCCAATTATCTAGCTAGAACTAGAAGGATGCTACGACCCCCTATTTATAGGCTCCAACCTGAAGGAAGCTACAACTCCCTGAATTCTCTGACTCCAACCAGAAGGAGGCTACAACCCCCTGATTATTAGGCTCCAACCTAAAGGAAACTACAACTCCCTGAATTCTCTGGTTCCAACCAAAAGGAGGCTACAACCCCCTAATTATCAGGATCCAACCTGAAGGAATCTCCAACTCCGTGATTCTCCAACTCCAACCAAAAGGAGACTACACCCCCCTTTTCTTGCCCCATCCCATTGCCCTGAAATTTAAGTGTAGACCAACTGTCACGACCACAATCACTGCCACCGCCACATCAACCTGTAACCTATCAACCTAACACTATATCTAACCTATCACTATCATTGATACTCAACCAAATCCTCTCACATGGATCATATACCAAGGAAAACTCTTAACTAGATGTACAACATAACCAAAACATGCATCTATAAAGAATGTACCAAGATCACCAACATGTCATCATTAGATATGTGTCTCAACCATGCACCAAACTATCAACCTGTACCATACCAAACATAAAATGTGTACCATAACTTGTACCACACCAAGTGCATCAACCATGCACCAACACATGTACCAAAAGTGCATCAACCATGCACCAACACCTCTACCAAACCGTGCATCAACCATGAACCAAAACATGTACCATACCATGTACCAAACCTATACCAAATCATGCATCAACCAAAACATGTGCCATACTATGTTCCAACACCATATCATGCATCAACTATGTATCTCACTATGCATCAATGTCACCAAGGAATTCCTCATACATATACCAAAAATGTATCTCAATCAATGTGCACAATAACCAAGATGATCCTCAAACCATGTTCCTCAACCATATACCATATCACTCATGATATGTCTCAATCATTCCATACACCATGTACCATAATATATCATCGATGAAGTGACTCAACAAATTACCAAACAACCAATATCATATACCAAGTATATTCCTCAACCATGCACCTAATATGTGCCTCAAACATGTGCCAATGCCTCAACAATATACCAAATACTTGCCTTAAGCATGCACCATAACATCATCAACATGTAACCCTAAAAAAATGCATATAAACATACTTGTAACTATGTAACAGACCTAGTGTATGTGATCATAGACCTGCAGACCTTCCTCAACTTCAACAACAAGAGAATAACATCTTCATCAAATTTTAGCTTAGTCTCATAGGACTAGTTTTTGGATTAGTCACAAGCCCTAAATTTCAACAAGCATAAATTTGTACCTATAATGAATGAAGGTCTAGAACTTGTACCCAATATTACTCAATATCTTCTCTATAATTTCTCTAATTTTCACTACTTCGAACATCCTACAAAATGAGTTATAGAAAAAATCGTCGACCTTGCTGAATTCTGGATTATTCTAGAGAGCGAACTTGTAGAGCATGCCACACGTGGAATATTGTGTATATATATATATATATATATATATATATATATATGAAAATCATAAAAAAACATACTAAAAACTGTACTCTATCCAATTCATTTAGTCTCACTGAATTTAGATCTTCTATTAAGAATTTATGATTGTTTTACCCAGAACACTTGTTTGAGACTAGTTTCAGGACTATTAAAAACCCTATTTTCCACAGAGTGTATATCAAAAAATACAACGACCCAAAAGCTGAAATTTTTACCACAGGTACATTGACATGTCTTCTCAACTTCCTATAAGGTTAAATATCTGAATCATTCTAGAAAAAACGTTATAGAAATAATGGTAAGATGACCTTTAAATAACATACCTTAGAACACATTATCATAAGACTTCATCCTCCCTTCTTTGTTTCATCTTCCCTATGAAATTTGTCTCAGATATACTTGTATACCTCATATAATAATCACTTGCTCACATAGAATATATTCAATAGAATGTGTGTGTAAAAATTTACTTATGAGTGACTTCTTGAGGTGTATATATATATTTTCTAAGTAATCTATTTCCTTAACGTGGATTCTTGAACTTTCTTGTTACAACAAATTTACCCTTTCATTAATGACTTGAAACCAATTAGGGGCTTATTAACCCATATTTGTGGCTTCCATAGGGGCTTCTTAAACCATCTTTCAGGCTTCCAACTCCATGACCTCATAACCCCTCACCCATGAGGAACCACATGGCGTACCACCTATCACCAGAAACGGCATGATGGGGACTATCCATCCATGAGTGTCTTACTTGAATGTACATTTTCCTTTATTTCCATATTCCTAAACCAATTTTGGGTCCCATAACCACACCTCTAGGGATTCATGTAGAATTCATCAAATTCACCCATCACATTTGCTAATATCAACCACTTCATCAATCAAAACTAACTCACCATCAATATCAACCATATCTCTAGGGATTTCGGAATTCTCCAAGGGTTGAAATCAATATCCAAGGGTTGAAATCTATGAAAACCAACTGTCCAAAAATATCCCCCTTTTTCATTGATGGAAACACCAACATTGATGGAAAAATTGATGCTCCAACACTCATGCTCCCATTGTGACCTTTTCCCCTCATCAATGTTTCTCACTCTCGCCCTTTGACGTCAATGGAAAATGGTCTCTCTCCTTGGGTTTGGTCCCCCTGTCTTAATGATTTTTTTATTTCTTTATGTTTTCATTCCTTTGTTCTTTCTCTTCTCTTTTGACATCATGGGAAAAAGGATAACTCCCTCTATCGGTATGTCTCCCCATGTATGTATGCTACTAATTATTCGTTTATGGATCTCTTTTTCTAATGATTTCTTTTCCCTTAACTTAAATGAAAGATGTCATGTAGAACAATGTAGGGATACATGTAAGTGTTTCTTTTCCTCTCTTTCAATGCTTTCTAATTGTTCATTGGTGCGTCCTCTTATAATTCTTTGATATATATAAAAATCATTCATTACTTGATTTCAAATTATCTATCATGACCATAGTGTTCAACAATGTCCCTCTAATGATATAGCTTCTGGTGTAGGTTCCTCTTCTATGATTTTTCATGACCATTCATCACTTATGCTATCTAAATACTCTGAATCTGTCTCTAGAGATAAATCAAGCTGCTCAAAGGATGGTTCTCTAATCTGTAGTATCTACTGCACTGGATCCCCCTATTCAATATTCATATTTACTGGGAGTCTCCAAGCCGAATGGCTCAGAACAATGGAGGAATATTCCCTAATGCAGAGTAGTATTCCTCTTCATATGTTGACTCATCATCTCTTTGAAATCTAAATACTTCCTTTCTTCCTATGGATTGATCTCGCATTGCAATTCCTAAATGATCCAGAATGGATCCCAGAGCCAAAATGGGTCCAGGAAGGCTTAAAAATCAAAGTGCTCAAAATGGATTCAAAGGGGACTTGTGCATAGGCCTCGTCGGTTTGAAACCAATGCAACTTGAATGGGCTCAAAAGACACTGTATGCGAAAGATATCGCGGTCTGTTCATTTTGTCAAACAGGCAAAAATTGATGACTGTGCACTCCGTACAGTGTTGACATGGTAGCTGAGTGTACAGGTCATACAGGCATACAGTGATGTGGCAGGTACAATGGATGCTGACTAAGAAGACATGTAGGCTGGTAGGTGGTCGAATCATGCTTTGACATGTGGGAGTTAGTGGGAAAGTGTAATGGTGCCACATGGCCCAGTCCTGGGTGGAACCCCTCCATTGGTTCGATTGTTTGGAAAAAGTTTGGAGTGCACTGAGGTCGAACCTGTGACCTCCAGTTTGGGTAGCGACAAGTTTGGCAGGGCCGGGATACCACCTTTCCCATGGTATTTATTAATATCTATATGGTATATTTTATATTTAAACTTGCCACATAGTAAATCTGGCAGAGTAAAGGAATGGGGCCTAGCCCCAGACCTTGGTGCGAACTACCATAGAACCTCCACCATATGCCCATAAATAGGTTAATTTGGCACAAAATGTGTATCTATAGCTCTATTTTGGAGTTAATCCCCTGGCATACACCACCATACGACCTCTCACATGTGACTCAGACCTATGCCTTCAACTGTTCACGCAAACTTATGGGGATAGCGTCGGGTCGATCAGGCTAGCCTGTCGACCAGGGCACGTGACCAGTTTCTTGAACCCAGAGGATAAACAAAAAATAGGGCACACAGATCATTAGAACCAAGACACATTGCCACACTTTCGATCGAGGGCCGAAGATTGGGGGGCTAAAGACCAGGGGCCAACACGCCAGCGTAGTGCTTGGCCACATGGAGGGAACCCATATGACCAGGATCTCGGAAAGAGGGGGATATGCCCTATTTTTTCCAAATAGTGTTTTTTAAACTTCATTATAATATTTTTAATGGATTTTTAACCAACTTTGGGAGATTTAGTCCATTTTTGGAGGATCTTGGGCCCTTTTTGAGGCCAAATCTTGGGGGGAAGTTGGGAGTTGGCTATCCACTTGAAGCCTATATAAACCAGAGGTTCTTGGAAGCCTTGGAGGAGGTTCAAAATAGGGAAATTATGAATAATTGTAAATTCAAATCCATTTTTATGCAGGGAAGCCATTAAGGATAGAACCTTTGCGAGCCATTTCTGGGAGCTTCGTTCATCCGTTTTCAGTAATGTCAGTTGTGACAGGTTCTTGAGATATAAAAGAACACATACAGATCGGTTTGTAATATATTTGGCACTGTTATGATTTACTTTTGAATCTTTGAACAAAAATAATAAAACCTTACCCACTAAGACAAAGGCCCGAAGACGTAGGCGAGATTGCCAAACTCCGTTATCAATTTTGTTATTTATGGTTTGTTGTTTCTTTATGATTATTTACAGATTTGTATATGTTATTATGGATGCCATGTTTCATCCTTAATTATTCCTATTTCATCAATTTCCTAAATGGTTAATGAACTCATGTTTTAAAACCCAACCATTGTCTTTAAAAGATATTTTTGGATCAAGTGGTATCAGAGCAAGTTGACGGTTGGTTTTTGAGTTTGGATGATTACCAGAGAAAAGTTGATTCATGGTGAAGGTGAGATTGTTGAAGAGAATCCTGAGATTGGATCGAGAAAGAGAACTTCTCAAAGTGATAATATGGCATCGAAAGAGGGACTTTCTCATGAGGAGAAAGAATTTCGAAAGACTTTCTTCGCCATGTTGGAGATGATGAAGGTTCTATATGAGGATTACTTGGAACGGAAAAGACAGGTTCTAGGTGAATATTCAAAGGTCAAAAGTGAAGAAAGAGAGGATCCTCCTCAAACTCCTCCTTCACCTCCTTATTCTCCATCAACTTCATCTTCTTCAAGTTCAAGTTCCAAATCCACCGCAAGAAAACATTCCCATAAACATAAAAAAGAAATGCCTTTACTTAAGCTTGATGTGAAGTTTGAATTACCTATGTATGATGGTGAAGTCAATGCAGAGAGGATTGATAAGTGGGTCAAACAGATGGAATTTTATTGCAGTGTGCAAAAAATCAAGGATGAGGCAACTCAAATCAAATTGGCATCGCTTCGACTTGCAGGCACAACACTCATCTAGTGGCAAAGCAAGTTTCAAAATGGCACGCAACAAGTGGGTAATGTATTTCCATCATGTCAAGTTTTTTTTTTTTTTTGTTCTGCAGTTAGAAAGACATTTTATCCTTTGGGTTATAAATATAAGGCTTTAATTGAATGGCAAGGTATTAAACTAAGAAAAGGACAAACAGTGTAAGAATACACAGATGGATTTCATAAAATGGTAGTGATGTTAGATATTCCTTTATATACCCAAGAAACTCTTATGAAGTATATAGGAGGTTTACCTGCACATATTCATAAAACTGTATTTATGTTTGGACCTACTAATATTGATGAGGTTTATGTTCAAGCAAAACACATTGAGGTAGGGAAAACAGGAGTTGGTGTATCATGGGAATCATATTCAAAGAAAGAGGACAAAAGGAAGTGGAATGGCAAGAAGGAAAATTCAGTGAAAAAAAAGGAAGATAAGCCCTCTTGCAAGCATTGAAAGAAATAAGGGCATGATGAGGACCATTTTAGGAAATTTCATCCTAAGAGACCAAAGTGGTTCAAAGAAAGGAAAGGGAGGCAAACAGTTGTAGTAACAACATGACCAATAGACTTGGGATCGAATTCGGGTGATGAATTTAAAATCTCACCGGTTGGTTTGACAGGTAAAATGGGTGATGGATTTGATTCTAGAAGTAAATTGTTTCACATAAGGGTCATTATAAGGCATACTAAGTTCGACACATTGATATATAGTGGATCTCAATCTAACTTGATTTTATAGGAAGTGGTTAAACAATTTGGATTAAATGTTCAGATGCATCATAAACCTTACTCACTTAAATGGATAAGCAACAATCATAAATTGCACATAACAAAGAAATGCACATTAAATTTTGGAATTTCACCTAAGTTTGTGGATGAGGTAACATGTGATGTGGTGCCACTCAATGAATGTGGAATGGTCTTAGGCAGTCCTTATTTGTATGATCACAAAGAAATCTTCTACAGGGAACATAATCAATATAACTTAATCAAAGTAGGCAAAGAATATGTTGTACATGATCATCACTTAAAATAAAATCAATCTCTTCAAACAATGGAACAATTAATAAAGGAATCTCATGCAAGCAACACACCTATAATTGTCCCAATTCAAGAAATTGATCTTAAGCAAGAACAGGAGATGATTGTAGAATGGAAGATAAATCACACGTTGCTTCAAGATAAGCTGATGTCGTGCAAGTATTACAAACATATTAGCTCATTTGCAGTCATATTTCTAATGTTTTCATTAGTAATGTTGTCAACATGGATGATATTGTCCTCAGTAAGATGTGACAGAGTACAAATGGATAAAAATATGTTTTCGGTTATCATGGTTATTTTACAGTTGATCTTGATGAGACATGTGCACATGACAGAGTTTAAAGATATATAACAAGTGGGGTGGCCTATCATGCACTTGATGAATAGTTAGTATCCTTTTGGAGGACCAAAAGGTCTTTAGTGGGGAGGTGTGATCCAGAATGGATCTCGGAACCAAAATGGGTTTAGGAAGGCCTAAAAGTAAAAGTTCTCAGAATGGATTCAAAATGGATGTGTGCGTAGGTCTCGTCGATACAAACCCAATGCAACTTAAATGGGCTTAGATGAACACCGTATGCGAAATATATCGCAGTTTGTTCGTTTTGTCAAAAAGGAAAAAATTGATGATTGTGTAGTCTGTACATTCCATACAGTGTTGACGTGGCAACTGAATGTACTGGACGTACGGCCATACAATGACATGGCAGGTACAATGGATGTTGATTGGGAAGACACGTAGGCTAGAAGGTGGTCGAATCATGTTATAACACGTGGATGTTAGTGGGCAAGTGTAATGGTGCCACGTAGCCCAGTCCTAGGCTACCACATGGAACCCCTCCATTGGTTTGATTGTTTGGAAAAAGTTTGGAGTCCACCGGGGTCGAACCCGTGACCTCCGGTCTAGGCTACCAGCCCACCCATGGTAGTTCTTAATATCTATATTGTATATATTGTATTTAAACTTGCCACATGGTAAATCCAATGGAGTAAAGGGATGGGGCCTATCCCCAGCCCTCGACGTGAACTACCATAGAACCTCCACCATATTCCCATGAAGATGTTTCTTTGGAGCATACTATGTATCGATAGATCCGTTTTGGAGTTAATCCCCTGACATACACCACCATACGATCGCTCACATATGACTCAGACTTATGGGGATAATGCTCGGTTGGTCGGGCTAGCTCACCAACCAGGGCACATGACCAGGTTCTCAAACCTAGGGGATAAACAAACAATAGGGTGCATGGAGCATTAGAACCAGGACACATGGCCACACTTGCGACCGAGGGCCAAAGATTGGGAAGCCAAAGACTAGGGGCCAACGTACCAGCCTAACGCTTGGCCACATGGAGGGTGCCCATATGACCAGGATCCTGGAAAGAGGGGGTTGCGCCCTATCTTTTCCAAATAGTGGGATTTAAACTTTATTATAATATTTTTAATGGGTTTTTAACCAATTTTGGGAGATTTAGTCCATTTTTGGAGGATCTTGGGCCCTTTTTGAGGCCAGATCTTGGGGGGAAGTTGGGATTTGGTTACCCACTTCAAGCCTATATAAAATAGAGTTTCTTTAAATCCTTGGAGGAGGTTCAGAATATAGAAATTATGAAGAATTGTAAAGTCTGATCCATTTTTATGTAAGGAAGCCATTGAGGAGAGCACCTTTGCGGGCCATTTCTGGGAGCTTCGTTCATCCGTTTTCAGTGTCGTCAGTTCTGACAGGTTCTTGATATCTATAAGAACACATCCAGATTATTTTGCAAGCCATTTGGCACTGCAATGATGTACGTTTGAAGATTTTAACATAAATAAGAAAACCTCACCCATTGAGACAAAGGCCTGGAGACGTAGGCAAGATTGCCGAACTCCATTATCAACTTTGTTGTTTATTTATGCTTATTTATAGATATTTATATGTTATTATGGCTTCCATATTTCATCATTAATTCTTCCTCTTTCAATAGTTTCCTAAATGGTTAATGAACTCATGTTTTAAAACTCAACCATTGTCTTTAAAAGATCTTTTCAGATCACTAAAAGTACAATATATTGGGAATGTTATTTATTCACTTGCTCTTCTTTTCTTTCTCGCACTAATGCCAATTATATGATCTCTGGGACCTATTAATTATTCACCATTTCTTCTTATTTCTCATTTCTTCTCCAAACCTTCCTGTATTTGACATCTTCCTTTTTTCCTGTAGATTTTTCTTAATCTCGTACTATGTCCAATCCTAAGAGTATGAATTTTGGGTGTCCTTCATTCATCTGATATTTATTTACTTGTTCTTGTTTTATTTTCCATACTTTCTTATATCTGATGTTCATTTTCTTTTTCATAGAAGTATCCATCATTCTTCTAAAATAATGAGTTATGTGTCCATAGTTATGGAGTTTGTAATATTCAATGTTATGTGGGGCCACATAAGCATTTTGTTCTTGAAAATTTATTCCATAACCCTTGCAATATGAAAATTTATTTCCAAAGTTAGTACAATAAAAACAATGACCATAAAATAAATTTACATACCTGGGAGTGAATGATCTTCTTTGTGGTGTAGTCCTTCTAAAATATTTCCTTGGTTGATCATGATCTTCTCTTTTGTTGATCCGTTCATTATGACTATGACTCAAGATTATTTGTGGCTTGAATGTGGAGGGTCTTCTTGAAGATGCATATTTATCAATTTTCTTTGATTTTGGCTGACGATGATTCCTTCCTTTGAGTACTTCTGCATAACTCTTACTCTTTTTTTCGTTATTCTTTTCTCGAAACCTGGAGTGTTTCTATTCAAAATTCTCTACTGAGGATGTGGATGTTTCTGTATTTTCATCATTCTTAATGATCTTGATGATTTTGTCTCTCAATGTGACAAATTCTTATTCAAGCTTCTCAACCTCTTCTTCTTTCTTCATCATTTGACTCTTCATGACATCTTTTGTTCGCTTTTCTTCTTCAAGTTGGATCTTCAAGGAGATAATTTCCTTTTCAAGTCTTCTTTCTCCTTGACCAAATTGTTCTTCAATTTGATTTAGGTCCTTAGTTATTTCCCTAAGATGATCTCTCAAAATATTTTCTCTTTTCTCTGCTTCCTTTCTTTTGGCTTCCAAACACTACTTTTCTTCCATCTGACCTTTGTATGTTTCTTCAATATTTACAGATTATTCTAGATGATCTTTTAATTTCACGATGACCTTTTTGGATTCTTTGGAACTTTATTGAGAATTATTCTTGACCAATATTTATTCAAGAGACTTGTTTTTATTTATTTCTTTCATCAATTCGTCTAGAGCACTAATTAATTATGCTTCAAGATCTACTATCCCTTCTTCATAATATTCTTCTGATGAATCTGTCTAACATCACAATAATATTTCTTGTTTTGTTCCTGCGTATTATTTAGCACTCCATGTCTCTGTGATGGGAGATTCTTCAAAATAGAGATCATGTAGCTTATACTAGATTTATTTTTCTGACAAAAAATTTCCCACTTTATCTTTTACTGAATCAGGTAATCCTTCCAAGATGAAATCCATTGCTATTATTTTTGTTTCTTGTCAATTACTTCTTGGATGCAGTCTTAATTTTCTTAGTAGCAGTATATCATGTAACAATTGATCGAAAAGCATCATATCCCTGTGCATGTACAAGTGTTTTCATTATGATATTCCACATCTCATAGTTTTGACCAATCTTACCATCAAACCATGGTATTCCATTATATTTGTATGCACTATTCTTGATCTCCATGATCTACATTCCAGTGGTTAAACTATTTCTTGAAGGAACCAACTTTGATTCCAATTGTTGGAATACTAAGAGGGGAGGGGGGTGAATCAGTATGAGAACTTTTATCACTTTTAACCACAATATATAAACTTCAACTTAATAAATAGTATATCATTAGTATATCATAAATACAACATCATTGTACCATGAGAATATAAACACAAGAAGCATCACATCAATAATATCACATCGAGTACACAATACACTAGAATTTACATGGAAACCCAAATAAGAGAAAACCACGAAATTCTTTATTATATATCAAAGATTACATTCATTGGAAGCACCAACTTCCCAATTCTCCAAATGAAACTAGAAGGAAGCTACGACCCCCTATTTACAAGATTCAACCTGAAGGAAGCTACAAATCCCTGAATTCTCTAGCTCCAACAAGAAGGAGGATAAACCACCCTGATTCTCCTGCTCCAACTTGAAGGAAGCTACAACTCCTTGAATTCTCTGGCTCCAACCAGAAGGAGGATACAACCCCCTGATTCTTAGGCTCCAACCTGAAGGAATATCCAACTCTCTAATTCTCTGAATCCAACTAGAAGGAGGCTACAACCCTCTTTCCTTGCTTTGTCCTACCGCCTTGAAATATAAGTGTAGACAAAATGTCACTACCCCAATAATTGTCATTGTCACATCAAACTATAATCTGTCAACCTGTCATTGTATCCAACCGGTCACTGTCATACTCAACCTGATCCTTTCACATGGATAATATACCAAGGACACCTCTCAACTAGATGTATAACATAACCAACACATGCCTCTACCAAGCATGTATTAATAACATGCCATCATAAGATATGTGTCTCAACCATGTATGAAAGAATGTACCAAACCATCAATCATGTACCAAAAACTATACCAAACCAATTGCATCAAACATGCACCAACACCTATACCAAACTGTGCATCAACCATGCACCAACACCTGTACCAAACCATGCATCAACCATGCACCAAAACCTGTACCATACCATGTGCCAAACTTGTACCAAATCATGCATCAACCAAAACATGTGCCATGCCATGTTCCAACACCATATCATTCATCAACTATGTATCTCACCACACATCAATGTCACCAAGGAATTCCTCATACATATACCAAAATTGTGTCTCAAACAATGTGCCTAATAACCAAAATGATCCTCAAACCATGTGCCTCAACCATATACCATATCACTCATGATATGTCTCAATCATGACATACACCATGTACCATAATATATCATCAATGAATTTCCTCAACAAAGTACCAAACAACCAATATCATATACCAAGTATATGCCTCAACCATGCACCTAATATGTGCCTCGAACATGTACCAATGCCTCAGCAATATACCAAAGATTTACCTCAAGCATGCACCATAACATCATCAACATATAACCCTAAAAAAATGTATATAAACATACTTGTAACTATGTAACAGACCTAGTGTATGTGATCACAAAACTGCATACCTTTCTCAACTTCAGGAACAAGAGAATAACATCTTCATCAAACTTTACCTTAGTCTCATGGGACTAGTTTTTGTACTAGTCACAAACCCTAACTTTCAACAAGCATAACTATGTACCTGTAATTAATGAAGGTATGAAACTTGTACCCAATATTATTCAATATATTCTCTACAATTTCTCCAAGTTTCACTACTTGGAACATCCCACATAAGGAGTTATAGAAAAGAAGGTCGACCTTGCTTAATTTTGGATTATTCTAGAGAGAGAACTTGTAGAGCATGTCACACGTGATATATATATATATATATATATATATATATATATATATATATATATATATATATATATATATCATAAAAAAACATACTACAAATTTTACTCTATCCAATTCATTTAGTCTCACTGAATTTAGATCTTCTATTAAGAAGTTATGATTGTTTTACCCAGAATGCATGTTTGAGACTAGTTTCATGACTAGTCAAAACCCTATTTTCCACAGAGTGTATCTCAGAAAATACAATGACCTAGAAGCTAATTTTTTTACCATAGGTACCTTGACATGTCTTCTCAACTTCCTCTAAGGTTAACTATCTGAATCATTCTAGAAAAATTGTTATAGCAATAATGGTAAGATGACCTTTAAATAACATACCTTAGAACAGATCATCATATGACTTCATCATCCCTTGGAATTTATCCCTCCTTTACTTCATCTTCCCTCTAAAATTTGCCTCAGATATACTTGGTTACCTAATATAATAATCACTTACTCACATAGAATATATTGAATAGAATGTTTGTGTAAAAATGTACTTATGAGTGACTTCTTGAGGTGTATATATATTTTTTCTAAGTAATCTCTTTCCTTAACTTTAGGGATTCTTGAGATTTCTTGTTACAACCAATTTACCCTTTCATTAATGACTTGAAACCAATTAGGGGATTCTTAACCCATATTTGGGGCTTCCATAGGGGCTTATTAACCCATCATTTGGGCTTCCAACTTCATGACCTCATAAATCCTCACCCATGAGGAACCACGTGGTGTACCACCTATCACCAAAAATGGCATGGCGGGGACTATCCATCCATGAGTGTCTTACTTGCATGTACATTTTCCTTCATGTCCATGTTCCTCAACCAATTTTGGGTCCCATAACCACACCTCTAGGGATGCATGTTTACTTCATCAAATTCACCCATCATATATGCTAACATCAATCACTTTTGTTATCTCCCAATAAAAACTCATTTTTATTTATGTATTAGGTGATTAATTGAGTTTTTAGTCTCTCGAGTCATTCAATAAAGTGTGTCCTTCATTGAGTCTAGTCATAAAGTCTGAATCATGTGAAATGAGATTGACAGATGACTAAGTGATCATCAAGTTCATTGTCCTAGGTTCATGTGGTCAAAAGACAAGTCATTTGTTTCCTAAAAGTGATTCATGGATCATAAGAGTCGGTTTTAGTCCATAATAAGCCATCATTCTGATTTCAAGTCACGATTTGACTTTCTATCTATCATTAATCTTCATGATGACAATTTTGTAGCACATATGGGTACTTTTTTACTTAAAGTGCTACCAACTCAGCGGCCGTTGTCATCGCAACTCATCATTTTTACACATGGCGCACTACCAACTCGAGGGGAAAACTCTGTTTTGAATTTTGAAAGCTTCCGAGGTAAAAGATATATCAAGAAGGTGTTTTTAAAGTTTTGAGATCATCATAAAACACTTGATGCCCTTTCTATAACTGCACCTCACCAGCAAAGGGAAGTTTGCTAATGTTTGCAAGAAAAGATCTTTGTTTTAGAGTTTGCTTCTAATTTTCTCTGTGCATAATTGTTCACGATAGGTGCTCATACATACGATGGCTCCAAGGAAAGATCCCATCCCCAGGAAGAGGTCAGACTTTGTGGTTAGATTCGAGCCCACTGAGACCACTCTGATCAAGAAAAATCCTAACCATGTGGACTCATTCAAGCGCATGGGATGCTAGATTTTCTGTGATAAACTCGAAGGAAATCACCTAAAGGTTTCAAGAGATTTTGTGCAAAATTACAAGAGTGGAAAGACACAGGTTGGTCCTTTGGAAATCCATTTGACAATGGATTTGATTGCAAAGGTAACCAAGATCCCTAGGATATGGGAATTATGTTTCAAAGAAAAGAAACTATAAAAGGAGGATTGGTGTCAAGATATGCTCAGGCTTGAGCATAGAGGCGCTTATTTAGTGAAGCGTATGCCAAGGAAGTGGCTAATAGAGGAATATGACAAGCTTCTCTTCATCATTCATATATTCTTCACCTATGAAGGAATATACAAATGGGTTTTGCAATACCATTTCAAGCTTCTTCTCCATTTCACTGGTAAGAAAGAGATAGAATTACCTTATTTCCTTTTCATGAGCTTGCAAAGGATGATTTAATTTGCACAATGAAAACCTGATAAGCTTCAAAATTCCATTTTCCACCATTCCTTAATAAAGCTCATAGTTATTTAACAGTTGAATAAGGAAGGGAAGGATCGGCCCATTTTCTTGTTTGTATCAAATTACCAAATTGACTTGCCTCTTTCACCTTCAAAACTCAAAACCCCTAATAAGAAGACTACAATGCCTCCCATTGCTTCCTCTGTCCCATCATTTGAAATACTACAGTATTCTACCCCTTTTGATCCTTCTGCTCCCTCACTTGAAGTAGCACAACCTTCTTCTCCCACCTTTCCCTCTACATATGAAACATCACAGTCCCCTCAAGAATAAATTCCTCAGGAACCTTTACCTGTCCAAGTATATAAAAGAAGCAAATGAAAAGGAAAGGCTAAAGAGGTGGTTCTTGAAGAAAAAACAAAGCCTCTTGTGGATCTCCCTCCCATGGAGATTGAAGATAATCCTCAACCTATCTAAGCTAGGATTGATACACCAACCCTCAGAAGGTCATCCAGAAGAAAGCTTGTATTAGCAGAGGATTCTCATCCAAGCACTGATGTTGTAAAACCTAGAGCTAGGTTATCAAGATTTAAAGTATCTCCTCTTTAAAATGAAGCACTTGAAACCATAGTTCAATTGAGTGAATCTCCACCAGAGTCATCCCCAGAGATAGAGAAAGAACCTAAAGATAATTTGGCTAAATTATTCAAAGATGCAGATAGAGAACTCAAAGAAGTTCAGGAGAAGAATCAGAGGCTACATCATGAGAATGTCACACTTAGTAGACAACTATCAAGTCAAATAGATGAACTAGCAGGTGAGTGTAACCAGCTGAAGAGGAACATCAGGAAAAAGATGATTCAGAGGAAACAATTGGTTAATGTTTACAAACAGAACCTCAGCCTGAGAGCAGAAAATAGAAATCTAGTCGAAGACTTATATTTGGTCAATAATATGCTTAGCAAGAAGAATTTGTCTATCTTCTTAAAAGAAACTAATTCTTCTAGTTCTCCCAAGCATGGTGATTGATTTAGAGATTGTTTCAAGGTTCTATATGGCTGATGACCTATGATGAACTAAGATGTTTTGAAGTCTAATGAAAGTATGGAAATTACCTTAAATAAATATGTATGGATATGGTTATTGAGATGAAATTTGAGTAGTCTCAATATCATCCAGGTGGATCATATCAAAATTCGATAGAGTTAAAGTATTCAAATGGAAAATTAAATCTTACAAAGTGGAAGATCTCGTCAGCATCTTTCCGGTGATGTTCATTTCAAGAAAAATGGCCTCCAGGTGACAAAGATATGAGCAATGGAAGTTTCATCAAAAATGATTAAAAAAGGGGTTAGATATGATTTGGTTTGAAAAAAAAGGGTGGTCAAGGGCCTATCCCTTGAACTTTCCAACACCGAGGCCCCCTTGGTATTAAAACCATAACATAAATCCAAATGTGATATATTAAATCCAAATGTCAAACCATAAGCCAAACGCACCATAATATAATGGGTTTAAAATCATATAAAACATATGTAATACAACCATATGTTTAAAACATAGTGCGCCCGAAATATTTGTTTAAAAATATGTCATATATATATGTGATACCATATATATTACACCAAAAATCGTGCGCCAAAACCTTAATATATAAACCATGTTATATAACAAATCGCGCAAAGGAGGGGAAGCCCGCTGGTTTGACCCCGAGACTTTCGCCCCCATAAAAACCACAAGCTACCAATGCGCCACCGCCATGGGACATGGCAAGGAATGGTGCAGTAACCTTAAAAAGTTCACTGATGTGGGGGGTTTTGGAGGGCGCGTGGCCCATAGTTCTCGCCCCCCCCCCAAAACCATTATTTTTTATTATTTAAATGGAGCATGGGAACGCATCCCGAGGAGGGAGAATGAGTTTTGATGCAGGCAGAGACAGGCATGCAGATCGAGGTGATGTTGCACAATGATCGAAGTGAATTTGCATGCAGACCGAGGTGGTATTTTCACGTAGTTCGAGGTGGTACAAAATTGGCACGCAAACCTAGGCCGTACGCACTGTACAATCAGGGGTAGATTGGGAATAGTGCCAAAAAGGGCATTCGGAGTCTAGTTTCAGAAATATATCGAGTTTATACTCAAAAGTCTCAATTTTTTGCAAGGATTCTAGATCCATCTTCATTTTTTGCATTCAGGCATCCAGACAGAAAAGTGATCATAGAACCTTCTGGTTACACAAAAAGGTATCCATGTTTATAATTAAAAGTCTTAGAATTTTATCTTGCAGTTGTTGTCGAAGTCTGTTACTGTATATGACAGACAGAACAAAAAATTCACTTTGTAAGCATTTGAATACTTAATCTATCGGCCTTCCCATTTGGAAAGTGGCCCGGAGAGGTAGCTAGGAAGTCTGGTCAACTCCATTACCAATTCTTGTTCTTAGATAGTATGCTTACATGTTTATGTGTTGATGAATGTTCTTTAATTTTGCATTCATAAAGATGGTTAACAATTAAGAAATTCACATGCATGTAATGGTTAAAGATCAAGTAAAAATTTCAGATCGAGTTGGTATCAGAGTGAGGTTAACCATTTTCTTTGTGAGTTGATGTTAACAAGATCCAAGCTTCAGCGTGGTGAAGGAGAACTTGAAGAGTTCAATCCAGAGATTCGATCAAGGAGAGGAAGGATGTATTCACCAAAAGGAGAAGAAGAAGCTTCTTCTATCCCTTCTGAAGGGGAATTTCTGAAAGCTTTCATGAGAATGAAAACGATGGTAGAGGATCTCTATCAAGATCGAAAGAAAGGTGAACAAGGTGGACCATCTCATACAGAAGATATGAAAAAAGGAGGTGATGAGGAACCCCCTAAAACTCCACCAACTTCTCCATCTCTTCTTGATGGTTCTATTCCTTCTCCATTTGAAAAGCAAAAAACAAAAGTTGATATTAATATGCCTCATTTAAAGCTTGATATTAAGTTTGATTTACCTATGTATAATGGAGAACTTAATGCTAAAAAATTGGACAATTGGATCCATCAAATTGAAGTTTATTGTAGGATTCAAAAGTTTACTGAAGATGCTATTAAAATTCAATTGGCTTCTCTCCAACTTGGAGGGACTACTCTCATTTGGTGGGAGAGAAGATCGCAAGAGGATCTTACCACGAAAGGAAAAATCATTTCCTCTTGGTATGAGTTCACTTCAGCACTTAAAAATAAATTTTATCCATTAGGGTATATGCATCAAGCTATGATGGATTGGCATAATTTGAGGCAAGGTAAGGGACAAAGTGTGCAAGAATATACACAAGAATTTCGAAAAAGATCCTTGATACTTGGTATACATCTTTACACCGAGGAAACTATTCTCAAGTATATAGGAGGGTTGCCTAGTTATTTACGTCATGATATTGATGTTTAATCCAACTAACCTTGATGAGGTGTGTGTTCAAGCAACTCACATAGAGACAAAAGGGAAGAATACCAAAGAGAACTTTTCCAAGAAATCTTTCAAGCCTGATGAAAAAACGTTTAAAGGTAAATGGAAAAGTAAACACACAACTACTTTGAAGAAAGAAGGAGATAATCCTACATGTACTCATTGCTAGAAGAAGGGTCACGATGCTTCCAAATGTTGGAAACTTCATCCGAAACTCAAGCCAGAAAAGTTTCGGAAGAAAGAAGACAAAAAGACTACTGCAGCAGTAATTCAACATGATTTTGGATCAGACTCTGGGGATGAAACTAAGGTGATTGCTACAAGCATCCAAGGTAATATTCCTTCTTGTTCTGTTTCAATAAATGAACCTATTATTGATGAAATAAAGAGAAGTGAGTTATTTCATATTAGAGTTATCTCTAAGCATACAAAAATTGATACTCTTTTTGATAGTGGATCACAAGAAAACCTCATTTCAGAATAAATTGTTAAAAAATTACAATTGGAAACTAAGTTACACCCTAATCCATATCCACTTGGATGGGTATGTGATAACGCATGATTACAAGTTACAAAACAATGTAGACTTAGATTTTCCATCACTTCTGGATTTGTGGATGAGGTAGATCTAGATGTGGTTCCATTGGATATCTGTGGTATTGTGTTGTGTAGTCCATATCTGTATGATAGGAAGGATATCTTTTATAGGGAAGATAATAGGTATCAACTCACTAAGGATGGTGTTGAATATATTGTTCATGCACATCGCATGAAAACTAATCTTTCTTTAGTTTCTACAAATCAAATGAAGAGGTTAATAAATTCAAGTAAGAACTTTGTGCTTATGATAGTCAAAGCAAAAGATGTTGAACAAACTGAATCCTTTAAAGGTTGTGATCCTAAACTTAAAAAGGACTTGATAAAGGTGGTATCTGATTATGATATTTTGTTTCAAGAACCTGAAGGTTTACCTCCCAAAAGGGAAATTCAACATGAAATACATTTGCAGCAGGATGCACCTCTTCCTAATATTGGCATGTACAGGTCTTCTATTATTGAGAATGCAGAGATAAAGAAACAGGTTCAGGAGTTAATTGAAAAAGGGGCCATTCGTCCAAGTTCCTCGCCATGTGGTTCACCAATTGTTTTGGTACCAAAGAAAGATGGCACATGGCGTATGTGTGTTGATTATAGGGCATTGAACATAATCACAATAAATAACAAGTATCCTCTTCCTCGAATTGATGATCTTTTAGATCAATTAAAGAGTGCAATTTTTTTCACTAAGTTAGACTTAAGAAGTGGCTATCATCAAATATATATTCATGACAATGATATTTGGAAAACAACTTTTAAAACCAAACAAGGATTGTATGAATGGATGGTAATGCCATTCGGGCTATGTAATGCACCCATGACATTTATGAGGGTGATGAATGATGTGTTTAGACCCTTCATTGATGATTTCGTTATAGTCTACTTAGATGATATTTTGATTTTTAGTCGAACTTGGGAAGAGCATGTCAAGCATGTTAAACAAGTATTTGATATACTTGTAAGGAAAAAATTGTATTTAAAGATGTCAAAATGTGAATTTGGAAAGACATCTTTAGTATATCTAGGTTACACTGTAGCGGGAGGTGAATTGAAGATTGATCCCTCTAAAGTTGAGGTCATTGTAAATTGGCCTAAGACAAATAATGTAACAGATGTAATAAGCTTTTTGGGAGCAGCCCAATATTGGAGGAAGTTCATTGCGAACTTCTCCTTCATAGCTTCTCCCTTACATGATTTGATAGGTTTGAACAAAGTCTTTCAGTGGGAAGTTAAGGCACATAAAGCCTTTCATATGCTAAAAGAAAAGATCAGCACAACTCCAGTACTTGCACTACCGGATCTACAACAACCATTTGAGATAGAAACTGATGCTAGTGATTATGCAATGGGGGCAGTCTTAATGCAACATAAAAAACCAATATGCTATCATTCTGAAACTTTCTCTAAAACAATAATAAACTATCCAACCTATGACAAAGAGTTGTATGCATTAGTACAAAGTGTTAAAAAGTGGAAACATT
>ML776581.1:2787454-2827219 GCA_009831015.1 Picea engelmannii
AAACCAAGTAATAGAAAGTTAGGCTTGTACACTCCACTTCCAGTTCCTTCTCATCCATGGGAAAGTGTTTCAATGGATTTCGTAGGAGGTTTACCAATGTCTAGAAAAGGACATGACTATCCGTATGTTGTTGTGGATCGATTCAGTAAAATGTGTATACTCATGCCTTGTAAAAAGAAGATCACAACTAAGATGACTGCTCATTTGTTCTTCCAAAATGTATCGGTCCATTTTGGACTTCCTACTTCTATTATTTCTGATCGAGATTCCCGATTTCTTGGAAAATTTTGGTCATCATTATGGGAACTTATGGACACAAAGTTGAAGAAAAGAATAGCATTTCATCCACAAACCGACGGTCAAACTGAAGTGGTCAACAGGACTATGGTACATCTTCTTTGAGGGTATTGTGCTAAGCATCCCAAGCTTTGGGATGAACAATTGCATTATGTACAACATGCCTACAATATAGCTATACACTCTTCTACTCACATGTTTTGGGTACTTGCCAAAGTCTCCTTTAGACTTCATTTTTGGGAAAGATACAGTGGAATGTGAATAGGTTGATGCAGATAAAGCTTGAAGGTTTATTCAGCAGATTCAGGTAATTCATCAAGTAGTGCAAAAATAATTGGAATCAAGTCAGGCCAAATACAAAAAAAGGCATGACAAGCATCACATAGATCATCATTTTCAGATTGGTGATCAAGTATGGCTTCATATCAGCAAAGATCGACTTCAAGGTGAAGGTAGAAAGTTGAAACCTATCAGGTATGGACCCTTTACAATTTTGGACAAAGTCCGTAATAATGCTTTCCGATTAGAATTTCCTCTTTATATGCAAATGTATTTAGTTGTTAATGTGGAAAACTTGAAATTGTATGAGCCGCCTATGATTATAGAACAAGATGTACAGGTTCAAGTACCTTCTGTGGACGAGTTTGCTCCAGAGTATCTTAATGAACTTCAGGAAGATGTAATAATGGACAAGAAGGGAAGATCGTCACGAAGAGGATACATGGAGTTTCTTCATTTGGGGTTAAAAGGAATGCATCCAAGCAAAGCAAGGTGGATAGAAACTGGAAGAGTGAGGGAATTATACCCTCATTTATTTTCTGAATGATTTCATACTTTTTGTGGCCAAAAAGCTTTCCAGTGGGAAGGTTTGATCCAGGTGGATCATCTCAAAATTCGATAGAGTTAAAGTATTCAAATCGAAAAGTAAATCTTACAAAGTGGAAGAGCTCATCAACAGCTTTTCGGTGACGTTCATTTAAGGAAAAATGACCTCCAGGTGACAAAGATATGAGCAATGGAAGTTTCGTCAAAGATGATTTACAAATAGTTAAAAAAGGGATTAAATATGATTTGGTTTGAAAAAAAAGGGTGGTCAAGGGCTAGGCCCTTGAAATTGCCAACACCGAGGCCCCTTGGTATTAAAACCATAACATAAATCCAAATGTCAAACCATAAGCCAAATACACCATAATATAATGGGTTTAAAATCATATAAAACATATGTAATACAACCATATGTTTAAAACATAGTGTGCCCGAAATATTTGTTTAAAACTATGTCATATATATATATGTGATACCATATATATTACACCAAAAATTGCGTGCCAAAACCATAATATATAAACCATGTTATATAACAAATCGCGCCAAGAAAGGGAAGCCCACGGGTTTGACCCCGGGACTTCCACCCCCATAACAACCACAAGCTACCAATGCGCCACTGTCATGGGCCATGTCAGGGAATGACGCAGTAACGTTAAAAAGTGCACCGATGTGGGGGATTTCAGAGGGCGCATGGCCCATAGCTCGCGCCCCCCAAAAACCATTATTTTTTATTATTTAAATGGAGCATGGGCACGCATCCCGAGGAGGGAGAATGAGTTTTGAGGTAGGGAGAGACAGGCAAGCAAATCAAGGTGATGTTGCACAGTGACCGAAGTGAATTTTCACACAGACCGAGGTGGTATTTGCACGTAGTTCAATGTGGTACAGAATTGGCACGCATCCCAAGGTGGTATGGACTGTACAATCAGGGGCAGATTGGAAATAGTGCCAAAAAGGGCATTTGGAGTCCAGTTTTATAAATATATCGAGTTTATACTCAAAAGTCTTGATGTTTCGCAAGGATTCCAGAACTAGCTTCAGTTTTTGCATTTAGGCATCCAGACAGAAAAGTGCTCACAGAACCTTTCGGTTACATAGAAAGGTATCCATGTTTATACTTAAAAGTCTCAGAATTTCATCTTGCAGTTGTTGTTGAAGTCTGTAACTGTATATGATAGACAAAACTCAAAAGTCACTTTGTAAGGATTTGAATACTTAATCTATTGGCCCTCCCATTTGGAAAGTGTCCCGGAGAGGTAACCAGGAAGTCTGGTGAACTCTGTTACCAATTCTAGTTCTTAGATAGTATGCTTACATGTTTATGTGTTGATGAATGTTCTTTAATTTTGCATTCATAAAGATGGTTAACAATTAATGAATTCACATGCAAGTAATGGTTAAAGATCAAGTAAAAATTTCAAATCATAATAAGGATAACAAACGACAGTGATATGTGTTTTTATGAGACATGTTCTCAAATTTCAAAAGAATTTTTCAATCAATTTTGAAGTTTTTTGACAAAACTGGCATCTACAGGAGTTTGTAGCACAAACTACATTTTCTCCATGTAGTGCGCTACCAACTCGTTAACCTTCTGTGTGTAAGAGTTTTGGTCAAAGTTGACCTGATTTTCAATATTCAATGGATGAATCATTGCTCCAGGTGTCATATAGATGCAATGAAGGACTTATACAACCACGAGGTAGCTCAGGTGGAGCTAAAGTTTTGGAATTTAGATAGGATACCTATCCCTTATAAATAGGATCTCATCCTACCTTTTTGCATCAGTTTATATTAGATCTGATAGGTGTAATTTAGATCCATCTTTTGAGGATCTTAGTCAAATTTGTAAAACCTATTTAAGCCCATTGAGGAATCGTTGTAAAGGGTTCGAGATTGAAGACTTTTATACACTCTTTATTGTAAAAACCTTGACATATATTTTGGAATGATAAGCCTCTTTCATTGATATTGTTCAGACCTATATTCATCTTTCTTATTCTACACTTGTGAGTTGAATGTTATGTTCATTTCTTAGTTTACTTAATGATTGATGACTGTTATCTTATCTCTTCATTAGTAAGCTAAGATCACAAAATCTTTTGTTGGTTATTTTCAACCTTTCACATGTGTTTTCAATATATGTGATTTTGTTGACATAGTTAGCATTCTCCATACACCTATATTCTGATCAATAGATCTTGAAGGCCTTATTTTGTCTAAATGTATTCAAATTATCTCGAGTGAAGGAGTGAGTTTGTGAATTATTCATCTTTGATCCAATTTTCAACACATTATTGAGAATTTTGATTAAGTTACCAGGCTCTCTTGATATACAACCTAAAGAAACTCCTGGAGTGATAACAACTTCATCAATAACAACTAACTCACCATCAATTTCAACCATATCTATAGGGATTCTAGACTTCTCCAAGGTTGACATCAATCTCCAAGGGTTGAAATCAATGACAACCAACTGTCCAAACCAACTGTTCAACAATATCCCCCTTTGGAATTGATTGAAACACCAACATTGATGGAAAAACTAATGCTCAAACACTCATGCTCCCCTTGTGACCATTTCTCCTTATCAATGTTTCTCACTCTCCCCCTTTGAGATCAATGGAAAAGGGTCTCTCTCCTTGGGGATTCTCCCCATGTCTTAAAGCATCTGTTCTTTCTTTCTTTTTTCATGCCTTTGTTCTTTCTCTTCTCTTTTGACATCATGGGAAAAATGATAACTCCCTCTGTCGATATGTCCCCCCCTGTCTGTATGTTACTGATTCTTCCTTTCTAGATCTCTTTTTCTAATGATTTATTTTCCCTTAACTTAAATGAAATATGTCATCCATATAAATGTAGGTCTATGTTGGGCATAGGCTTATTTTGAGGAAATACCTATTTTTGGAGAATAAAACCCACTTTTGGAGAAGAACAATTGGTAGGAAAAGCAACACATGCAAGGGAAAGTGCATGCAAGGGATGAAATCTTGCAAGGCACGTAGGAAGGAAAAACTAACCATGTTAGGGTTATGGTTTTGGAAGTATATTGTAACGGCCAATGAGCCTGTAAAACAATATAAATAAGAACCTAGGAGGTCTAGGTCGGGGTTCGATAGAAGAGAGAGTACTGTGGTTCTGAGTGTGGTTGTTTTCTAGTAGTAATTCAGGTTGTGAGCCATTGTGATACAATTTTGTAAGTTTTTGAGTTGTAGGAGAGTAAAGTAGTGAGATATTGAGGGTTAGATCAAAGGCTGAGGAGCCTGGTGTGATCTAGTCCACCTCATAGAGGTTGCAGAACCTTGTTAATGATTGTATGATTGGGATTGTAGTGTGCACAACGCCATATTTTGCAACAAACATAATAAAAGAGACTAAGAATCCAAATCCTTTTGGATGTAGCCGAGGAGGGGGTGAACCATGGTAAGACATGTGTATTGTCTGATGAGTGAATGCATGTTTACTTTCTGTTAATGGTTTATCATCTTTAATTCATGCTAATGATTGATTTACACATAATTGGTTAGCTAGATCTATTAGAATGCATGTATAATCTTACAGATGAGTGGATCCTAATAATAATAGATTGATTAAATAGTTTAATTTTTGAGAAAGATCAATTAAAATCCCATATCTCCACTCTTTTCTGGACTACAAGCGCCTAAGCATTGCATTCACCCATAGAACTATCTTGGGTGATACTATGCAATGCATTATGTGTGCTACGTTGCCTTTTGGTTTTATCAGGAGGGCCGATATTTTTATAGGGTTTTGTTGGAAACCTTTTTAGATATGAACTTGGGTCAACCAAGAAGTAGATAGAAAGAGTGATAAACCAACAAATGGTTTCTTTTCTTGCTGGAACTGCATGGGATTGAGTGAATGGGATCCATAGAAGAAGCATGCGGAGAATGAAGGCACAAAAATGGAATGTTCAGACCGTTGAACCCAATGAAGGCAAAGATCTAAATATGGTTGAAAGCAAAGGAGCTTGAGTTTGCACAGAAAGATAACATAAACCCTAAGTTAACACCACACAAATATCTGGACAAGTATGTGTTTAGCGACTTGCATGAAATATTTTTATGTGATTTCCCACATGTGTTGCAGGAGTGGCTATTAAGGTTAAAATAAAACCAACCTACAAATCGAACTAGACAGCTCGAGTGGAATCCTGTGGAAATCACACAGTTACAAAAAATTAACAAAAAATTCATGCATGTAGTAGATTTCTAGTTAGAAAGTATTATTTCAGGGTTTATCATAGAATTTGCAGTAGATACCATGAAGTCTTACAACACAACGGAGAAGAAGCTTCTAAAAGGATCTAGAGGTAGGTATATCAGATCGATGTATACTTCAATCAAGATTTTATTGTATAACAACGGTGTGATGACTATGGAAGAAGACAACTAAACTTCCCTGTGTGCATGGGGGAAGGGGAGAGAAAATGACAAGAGGTGGAGAAATGGAGGAAGAGGTGGATAAGGGAAAGAAGGAATAGGCCATGGACCCAATCATGATGGAGGAAGATCAGATCAAGTAGATCATGGAAACAACTATAAAGACACACAGTGGGGTACTGTTGGCCCTTGTTTATGAAAGGAAACGAAGAAAAAGGAAGAAAAGGTAAAAAGAAAACTTCGCAGAAGACACAGTGACTGTCACTGGGTCGAAGTGAACAAAAGAACAAAAAAGAGGGAGCGAAGTGCGAAAAAGCAAGCCGTTGGATGAGGAGATCAAGGAGGATAGATCAGCAAGGAAGATGGACTGAGGACAACTTAGGAAGCGGAAAAAGCCATCATTGGATGCTTTAGAGCACCACACACGAGAAGAAGGAAAGACAGGGTGGTGAAGCCCGAAAAAAATGGATCAAGTTGACCTAGGGTTTTAGACACCTAGGGTTTTGATAATTAGGGTTTTTGACACCTAGGTTTCAACCTAAGGCTGTCAGGAATGGACTGTAATGTATAAACAGAGGTCGAGAGGACCTAGGTCAGGTTGGTACTAGTGGTGGGTATTGATATTGATTATTGTTGGTTAAGATATTATTGTACTGTGAGAGAGAGGAGTGCTAAGAGTGAGAGCCTTCTGGTATTGTAAGATCTTTAGCTGGGTATGAAGATTAGATCCTACAGCTGGGTGCACAGGAAGGGGGAAGGAAAGAGAGAAAAAGAGAGAGGATATGTTGGCCATGAGTGTAGATTAGAACTGTAAGCTTTATCTTAATATATAATAAGCATAGTTATGTGGACGTAGCCCTAGAGAGAGGGTGAACCACATATATTTTGTGTTGTGTGAGTGATTGATGCTTTAATCTCTGCCATTATTATATTGTTCTTTGCATTACTGTGTTAGATTAATATCTATAGCTACACTAAGTAGATCTCTCTGATAAGTGTTATATGAATACTGATTGTTTTTATACAAGATTCCCCTTGATATTCCCTTGGTTGTAGACATCTATGTCCTGCAACCCCCTCATAGCTGCTTCGGGTGAGACTACATCTACTTCGCAGGTGTTGCCGAAAGGGCCAGTAGCTAGGGCTTGTTGGTGCACTCTTGGAGTGAACCCTGGGTCGGCCCCTATGCCAACAAATGGTTCTGTTGCCAAGATAGGAATATTTTTAAGGGAATGTCAAGGTGGTTCCCATCGAAGATAGAGATTCAGAAGTGGATAGAGGATCAAGAGGAGGACTTCACTGAAGCCCAGAACAAGAACCCTAAACTAAGTACTGAAGATTGGCTACAAAGATACATCTTCACTGACATTCACGATATCTTCTTTGGAGGAATCCATTAGGAGCTACATGAGTGGTTGGCTAGGTTAGCTGACACATAGTTTGAGATCATATCTAGACCTCCTGTGGTTTAGAGCTGATCTATAAGGTCAAGAGAACTGACAACGCTGTATCCAGAGCAATAGATCATTAGTTTGATAGTACCATTGGAGGGTATATCACTGAGTTTGTTGTTGACAGAACATAATAGTATAGCCAAGCCGAAAGGTACTTTTTCAAAGGACCCAGAGGAGAATTTTTGTACTTTCTGAAGCTAAGAATCAAGATGCTCTTGCATGAAAACCACATATTGAAGATACAGTAGATTGGTTGAACCTGAAAGGGCTAATGTTCAAAGTATCGAACAATGACAATGATACAGAAGCAGGACATACGTACAGTGAGAAAGTATTTCGAGGGGTTCACCTTGAGAACTTGTTTAAGCAAAACTACAGAGAAGAGGGTTTCTACAGTAGGGAAGAGGTAGATCTAACTGATGAAGAGCATCCAGATCCCACCAGAATAGAAGAAGGGGAATTTGAAGAACTACGCCAAAGTGAGACAGAAGACTCAGGAACTGTGTGGCCTACTGAGGTAAGTAAAGTTAATCCTCCTGTTGTCCCAACAGTACTTAGCAGTCAAAATAGTCAGAACCACCAGAATCTTCAGAGTATTGTTACTAGTAGCTCAGCATCTACTCAGACAAGAATCCTAGTCAGCTCTATGGAAGATGAAATGAGACTCCCTATCTTTAGAGGAGATGGATCTTAAGATCCATATCAGCATTGGTTTCTGTGTGAAGCTGTATGGAATATTAAAAGTATCACCGATGAAGCCATCGAGAGAACCCTATTCAACACTATGCTAAGGGACCATGCACTGAGTTGGTATATGAAACTTGTCCAAGGACTGGCACAGCCTAAGCCCCTGAATGAGATCAAGAATGCACTGATTTCAAAGTTTAAGAAACCTAAGTTGGAGTCACAATGTATTACAAAACTAAAAGAGATTAAACAAAGGGTAGCAGAACCTGTTTGGGAGTTTGACCAGAGATTCAAGACCCTGACATGCCGATTAAATTTTCAGATCCCTGATGAACATAACAAACAATGGTTCATCATTGCGTTGTTACCACACATAAGAGTCCCTTTGATGCAACAAAAGATTGCATCATAGGCAGAAGATTTGGATATCACCATGAAGATTGAATCAACACTGATGGGAGAATCTATCTCAGGCATTAGCCAGATCATGAGCCAGCTAACTAGTTTATCTCTATAGGTCGAGGATATGAAGAAAGGTAAGGGAAAAGACAGAAGGGAAGATATATGGTGCATAATATGAAGATATGAAGGCCATGATAAGGAACATTGTCCCTTATTTCATGATTACTTGGCCTCAGGGGCATCAAGCCCCTTGAAGCAAGTTAACCTACCCTGGTGTGATGTATGCAGAAATAGGCATCGCCSAAGTGAGTGCTACTACATGCAGAAGTATGTTCAAACACCCACAAAATTGTATTGTACATTTTGTAAATTAGTGGGGCATGATGATCGAGATTGTAGAGCTTATGATCTCATGCATGAAAGGTCAAGAGACATATACAATATTCAAGGTGAAGTACAAAAAGAAGGAAACACTCTGTAGTACAACTCCCCGAGGAGAGGAAACTTCAATCCTCGCGGTGGATACAGAGGAGGAGGAGGAGGAGGTATGGGCTGAGGCTGAGGAAAAATAATCTATTACAACTGCACGCAACTAGGACATCTAGCAAGGGATTTTCAGAATCCTTTCAAAACCTGTAGTTACTGTAAATCCTTTGAGCATGTTATAGAGGAATGTCCTGTGCTGCAAGATAAACTTCAAAAAAGATGAGGACCTCAGCAGAACCCACAAGTACAATTGATATATGTTGAACCTCATGGAGAAGACCCTAGAGTCATTGTTATCACTCAAGGAGGTGCTACTACAGGAGAAGACAGAGAAGCTCGAGGAAAGACTGAAAATGACCACGGAGTCAGGAAAGCTACAGAAAAGACCCCAATGTTCGATGCTAAGAAAGAAAGACAGTTATTCGAGGAGGCAAGAAAAGAGTTCAAAAGAGGTCAAGGATGCTCATCAGAGAGACAACCAGAAATCAAAGAATATGGCATGCCTTAGGTGTTTGATCCATCTACATCAGAAGGGAAATAGGTAAGAAAACTCATGAAATTTTTGTGCACTTGTGTTAAGTTGATTCAAGATAAAGATGTTGTACAAGAATTACAAGCTTTAATCAAGCAGTATGAGCTAGAAAATATAGACCCCTTACTGAATAGGGTAGTGCACCAAATTGGAAAAAGGAGAAGGACAAATAAAGAATTACACTTTAATTCTCAGATAGGAGAGTATGAGATAGACTATGTGGTCCTCGACTTAGGGTCGGAGGCCAATGTCATGACGAAGCATACTTGGGCACTGATGGGAAAACCCAAGCTGATATATTCCCCTATCAGGCTTTGCATGGCTAATCAGCAAGCTGTCAGCACAATTGGCCGATTAGAGCATGTCCCAGTGGACATTGATGGAGTAAGAATCTTTGCAGACTTTGAGGTAATTGAAATTGTTGATGATAACTTCCCTTACCCTGCATTGTTAGGAATTGATTGGGCCTTCAATAATTATACTATTGTTGATCTAAAGAAAAGACGCATGACATTTGAGAAAGCTAGCCTTTGGGTCATTGCACCTTTAGATCCATATGAGGGTCCACGATATACAGAGCCTATTAGGGAAGAAGACCACACACTTGAACTAGAAAACATCTACAAATTAACAGCCAGACAACAGGATTATATCAAACCTACAGCTGACGGGAATCTAAGCTAGTGAGGTGACAACACATGTTCATCAGATTCAGAAGAAGCATTGGAGAACTAGAAGAACTAGATGTACGAAGTATCTACAAGAAAATGTGCTAGGCTAACCAGAGAAGTTTGTTGGATCGGCACAATAGTGAGTAAACTACCCACATTTGATGGGTTGAACCCTTTAGAGGACTTCTTATTAGAATTTGAGACAAGCATACCAACACAACAGAGGCTGTTGTCAATGGATGAGGTCATGAAAGCCACACCATCAAAATGGTGGGGAACGCACAAGGGAAACATCACAGACTGGACACAATGTCAAACTCTGATGACAATGCATTTTTCAGCACAAGTAGGAAGCCACGAAGTAAGATACACAGGTTGAAGCTGCCCAAAGGACCACGTACGTAGTTGTGAAGAGGCCTGGAGTGACATTCCTAGAGAACAATGGGTACATAGATTTATCGATATGCTGGATACCACCCCGATTAACTAGTACCTTCAAGTAGAGCTGAGCCTCATCACTTCAAAATGGGAAGGTATGATCCACAATTTTATAACCACCTTTTTGTTTGAAAGTGAATTTCCTTTAGTAGATCAAGCACTATAGATGGTGAGACAGAAAGTATTTAAGGAGGCATCTAGCCTCCCTTTGGACCAAGAAAATGATGAATGGACTGCGCCCCTCCAGAAACTGCAGATCTGCTACAACATTAATGCTGACGAAGACGATGATCCAAGGAAGGTGAATATCATAGAAACAGAAGGCCAGAAAGAGGTGGAAGGGCCAGGATTTTAAATTCCATTCATTGGACAACCAATAAAGATAAAGAAAGTCAATATTGGGACAGAGGAGACACCATTCATTGGACAACATTAATGCTGATGAAGACAATGATCCAAGGAAGATGAATATTGTAGAAACAGAAGGCTAGAAAGATGTGGAAGGACCAGGAGTTTAAATTCCATTCATTGGACAACCAATAAAGATAAAGAAAGTCAATATTGGGATAGAGGAGACACTATTCATTGGACAACATTAATGCCGATGAAGACGATGATCCAAGGAAGGTGAATATCGCAGAAACAGAAGGCTATAAATATGTGGAAGGAACATGAGTTGAACTTCCATTCATTGGACAACCAATAAAGATAAAGAAAGCCAATATTGGGACAGAGGAGACACCAAAGCTTGCCAATGTCGGAGATTATTGGGATGCTACTACCATTGAAAAAATCATAGAGTTATTACACAAGTATCAAGACTTGTTCCCAACCAAGTTCATGATATGAAGGGTATCAAAGGACCTATGGGAGAGATGAGAATACCTTTGAAACCATATGCAAAGCCATTCAAGAAAATACCCTACAGATTGAACCTGAAATATAAGGAAAAAGTGAAGATTGAGCTCGACAAAATGCTGGAAGCAGGAATTATTGAACCTATCGAGGAATCAGAGTGGATTATACCCATGGTAGTGCAAGATAAGAAGGCAGGTGAGATCAGGATTTGCGTAGATCTCAGGATGTTGAATTATGCTTTTCTACATGATCCCTTCCCTACACCATTCACAGACGAAGTGTTGGATAACGTGGGAGGCCAAGAAGTATATTCTTTTACAGATGGTTTTTCAGGATACCATCAGATCTGCATCGCTAAGGAGGACCGCCATAAGACTACATTTTCCATAGAGTGGGGATCCTACCAATATACAGTAATTCCATTTGGATTGAAGAAGCCCCAACCATATTTTCCAGGGTAGTGGTTGAAGCCTTCAAAGAATTTTCGCATAAGTTTTTAGAAGCATATTTTGATGACTGGATTGTTTTTAGTTTGTTGAAAAATCATATTGAATGTCTAAGGCTAATGCTAGATAAATTCAGACAGTGTCAAATTGCTTTAAATTTGAAGAAATGCATCTTCTTCTCTCCATTTGGAGTATTATTAGGTCATATTGTATGCAAGCAAGGATTGTTGGTGGATCCATCCAAGATTGCAATTATAGTTTATTTGTCACCACCTACTTTAGTCAAACAACTGCGCACTGCACTAGGACATACTGGATATTATAGAAAATTTATCAAAGGATATGCTTAGATTACTGCACCAATGGAGAAGTTATTAAAGAAAGAGTGTCAGTTCAGTTGGACAAAAGAATTCCAACAGAGCTTTGACACACTGAAACAAAAGATGGTAACTGCGCCTATTCTAGTCTTTCCAGACTGGAGCAAGGAATTTCACGTGCACGTTGATGCGTATTCCATTGAATTAGGAGTTGTACTGGCACAACCTAGAGAAGGGGACATTTATCATCCATTAGCATTTGCCAGCAGGAATCCGTCCACATCCGAATTTAATTACACCACTACAGAGAGAGAGGGACTAGCCATGGTGTATGCATTGCAAAAATCCTGCCACTATTTGTTGGGAGGACACTTTAAAATGTTTACTGATCACTCCACGTTGAAGCACCTAGTCAAAAAGCTAGTGTTGGGGGTGAGAATTTGTAGATGGCTTCTGTTGTTTCAATAGTATGATTTTGAGATCATAGTTAAGCCAAGAAAAATGAACAAGGACCCGGACCACCTGTCGAGGTTGGAACATGGCGAAGAACCTACTAGTCTAGAGGATACATTAGCAGATACAAAACTGCTTGCGATTAGAAATATTGATGACCACTTCGTAGACATAGTCCATTTCTTGTCAACAGGAATGGCTCCGAGTGAGTATACAATCTCCTAGAAAAAATAGCTAGTGGTGCGCGCTGCAGATTTTCACTGATAGCTAGTCAGCTATATAAAATGGGACCTGATGAGATACTAAGAAGATGCATTATGGAAACAGAGCACCTGATGATCCTCGCAGAAGCTCATGAAGGCATCACAGGAGGACATTACGTAGGGAAAGCAACTACGCAGAAGGTTCTGTGAGCTGGCCTTTGGTGGCCTACGTTACACAGAGATGCTAAAGAATATACTAGAGCATATGATGTATGCCAATGAGTTGGAAAACCATCCCGAAGAGATGAGATTCCATTATCACTACAGATGACCCTGAAGGAATTTGAAAAATGGGCCATTGACTTCATGGGACCTATCAACCCACTAGGAAAGTGCACAGGAACAAGGTATATTATCACTGCGACATAATACCTAACTAGATGGGCCGAAGCAAGAGCAGTCAAGGAGTGTACTGCAACTACAGCTGCAAGTTTTATATTTAATGAAATAATAACTAGGTTTGGGTGTCCTAAGGTCCTTATGAGTGATCATGGTACACATTTCATTAATAAGACATTTGAAGCCCTAACTGAAGAATTTGCAGTCCAACATCAGAAGAGTACACCTTAACATCCACAAGCAAATGGAACGGTTGAAGCATTCAAAAAAATCATGGAGACAACAATGACAAAGATTTGCAGTGTGAACAGGGATGACTGGTATTTAAGAGTGCCAGTAGTACTCTGGGATTATAGAACCACTTGCAAGAAATTAACAACGTAGACCCCCTTCAAATTGGTTTATGGTCTTGAAGCTGTTGTCCTGATGTAGTACTTGGTACCGAGCTTAAGAATTGTTGCATTTACAAACATGGATGATATTGGCGTTGTTCATGAGAGGCTAGCACAGCTAGTCGAGCTAGAAGAAGACAGAATCATTGCAGGCTTCCATCAACAAGTTCAGAAGGAACGAGAAAAGGTCTACCACGATAGGCTCATTAAGAAGAAGATATGCAGGCAAGGTAATTTAGTACTGGTATATGACAATAAGTTCATAAAACACCCAGGGAAGTTCAGAAAACATTGGCTTGGACTGTATGAAATATCCTATATCCCAGAAGGAGGAGCTGCACAGCTGAATATGTTGAATGGAGAATGGAAAGAAGGATTGTTGAATGGGATTTGACTAAAGTTGTACTATGACAACCAGCTGCCTCACATATCTAAGTAAAGGCATGAGGAAAAGGGTTTAGGTACCAGGTGCAGTTGAAACTGGGTACCAAACACAAAAAAGACAGTTTTCACAAGGATGGGAAGGAGGCATAAAGCAGAAAGAAAGGGCTGCACTGTGCAGTCCAAAGTCGAAGTAAAACAGAAGGATCAGATCTGAAGTGCCTCGGGATGAGTCACAGGTGAGTGTTGGGGGCCTGTTGGCCCTTGGTTATGAAAGGAAACGGAGAACAAGGAAGAAAAGGTAAAAAGAAAAATTTGTAGAAGACACATTGACTGTCACTGGGTCGAAGTGAACAAAAGAATAGAAAAGAGGGAGCGAAGTGCGGAAAACTAAGTCGTTGGATGAGGAGATCAATTAGGACAGATCAGCAAGGAAGATGGACTGAGGAAAACTTAGGAAGCAGAAAAAGGAATCATTGGATGCTTTAGAGCACCACGCACGAGAAGAAGGAAAGACAGGCTGGTGATGCCCAGAAAAAATGGATCAAGTTGACCTAGGGTTTTGGTAATTAGGGTTTTTGACACCTAGGTTTCAACCTAAGGCTCTCGGGAAGGGACTGTAATGTATAAATAGAGGTCGAGAGGACCTAGTTCGGGTTAGTACTAGTGGTGGGTATTGATATTGATTATTGTTTGTTAAGAGATTATTATACTATGAGAGAGAGGAGTGTTGAGAGTGAAAGCCTTCTAGTATTGTAAGATCTTCAGATAGGTGCGAAGATCAGATCCTGCAGTTGGGTGTACAGGAAGGGGGAAGGAAAGAGAGAAGAAGAGAGAGGATCTATTGGCCATGAGTGCAGATAAGAATTGTAAGCTTTATCTTAATATATAATAAGCACAGTTATGTGGACGTATCCCTAGAGAGAGGGTGAACTACGTATATTTTTTGTTGTGTGAGTGATTGATGCTTTAATCTTTGCCATTATTATATTGTTCTTTGCATTACTGTGTTATATTAAGATCTATAGCTGCACTGAGTAGATCTCATTGATAAGTGTTATATGAATACTGATTGTTGTTATACAAGATTCCCCTTGATATTCCCCTGGTTGTAGACATCTCTGTCCTACAACCCCCTCATAGCTGCTTCGGGTGAGACTGCATCTGCTTCGCAGGTGTTTTCGAAAGGGCCAGTAGCTAGGGCTTGTTGGTGTGCTCTTGGAATGAACCATGGGTCTGCCCCTGTGCCAACAGGTACCCTACCAATATAAGATGAATAAGAAGAAGAGAGCTATAGCAAATAGAGAGGGATTGGAAAGTGATGAAGAAGAGGTAGAGAATCTCCAGGATGTGGAGTAGATTGAGGAAATCCTTCATGAAAAATATGAAAGGAAGACAAGAGGTCCAAGGGTGGGGAAAAAAGGTAACACTCCCATCCATTTCAGTGTCAGTGTGGAACCCATAACCCCATGTGTGACTAGTACACTAGAAAGAACACCACCATTCAGATAACCGAATTTTAGTAGAAGAAAGACAACATGAAGTACATCCAATCAAGGAGTAGCAACTGGAGGAGCCAGTTTAGGAAGTAGTATTCAAATATCTACATCGTGTGGAGGTAGTATTCCATCATAGTTCAATATGGCAGGACATGATCCCACCATTAGGTTACCATAATTTCGAGGAGAGGCATCGAAGGACCCTGGAAATAATTTATTCATATGCGAGAAGATCTGGGAAGAAAAAATATATCACAGATGAGGATAAAAAACATGTGCAGTTATCCATCATGCTAAGAGACCACGCACTAGACTGGTACATGATTCTAGTTGTAAATAATCCACCAGGAACAACAAGGATGATTGCATATGTGAAGAAGCTACCGATAAATGAAATCTAGAAGCCTAGTTCAAAAGATAAGTACATGAATGAGATAATTGAAATTAGACAAAAACTAGGTGATTCTAATTGGGATATTGATCAGAGGTTCAAACGATTGAAGGAAAATTTGAATTATGTCATAAATGACATGCAACATATACATCTCTGTGTGAATTCATTGTTACCACATTTAAAATATCCATTGAGGAAACAAAAGTTTCAAACTCAGACAGAGGTTCTGCATGCATCCTTACAAATGGAAGAGAACCAATATCAGAAGATATATCCAACAATAGAAGAGATGAAGGAGAATATGAAGAACCTCACATTTCAACTGAACCATAATAAGGGAAAAGATAAAAGAGAAAAGAGAAGTTGTTTGGTGTACCAGATGCAGGACAGAAGGACACCACAAGGACGAATGCCCAACTTCTATGTAGTACATGGAAACAGGAGTACCAAACCCTTTTCGAACAAGAGGACCATGGTGCGATATCTATAAGACACATGGGCATGATCCATATCATTGTCCCATGATGCATAAGTATCAGATAGTACCCAAGAATTCATATTGCAATTTTTTCAAATCAGTGGGTCATGATGATAAATACTGTAGGACAATGGACCTAATGAGGGAAATAACTTCAGACACCTATAGGGTGTAGGAAGAAATGGTGACAAGGAAAGATACATCTCAGTTTAACTAGGTACCACCTCCATACAACATTGTGCTGTAGTAGTACAACATTGCACAACCTCAATATAATAACACACAACCACATTATAACCCCATGAAGTATAATCAGGTACCTCGGTACAATGCACCACAAAGAGATTGAACTGGCTATAGATGTGGATGATGAGGTAGAAGAGGATTTGAAAGAGGTATAGTTCCATTAGTGTGCCATAATTGCCAACATCCAAGACATTATGCAAGGAATTTCTACTTCCACCAACGACATGTATGTACTATTGTGCAAAAGACAATGACATAGAAGATTGTCCGACATTATTGGGGAAGATCCAAGATAAGAGGAATCAAAACAATTAGAATGTTTATTGGATCTTTTCAAAATCCATGGATTATGGAAGAGATATCAACATAGTCACATGAGGATGTGCTAATATAGGAACTGACGCAGTAAGATAAGATCCAGCACAACACCAATGTGTGAAGAAAAATAATGAAATACATAAACAATTTGATGCGTGGAACGAAAAGGAGACATTCAAGGAGTCCATACAAGAGTTACTAAAACAAGATGTTGCATCTACATTAGTTTTTCAGCATACTCAGAACGTACCAATGTGTGATATTCCTTTATCAATGGATCACACCAGTGAAGCACCATCTTTAGCACAAGTAAGTGCCATAAAGACTTTTCTGCAATATTTTGTTAAGCTACTAAATGATCCATCATCTGTTTAAATTTTGAAACAAATGTTGGGAAGATGTAACACAAAGGTAGAGGGGAAGTTAGAGAATAAAATAGTCAATCACCTCCATACAATAAGGAGGACAAGTAGGGAATTCATACTTAATGCTAACATTGGTGATTTCAATATGGGGGATATTATACTGGATTTAGGCTCTAAGGTAAACTTGTTACCCAAGAAGACATGGCAGTGTATGGGAGAGCCCACACTAGGTTGTTCACCTATCCAATTGAAGTTAGCAAACCAACACAGAGTTCTATGAATTGGAATGCTTAAGGGTGTGACAGTAGATTTGGATGGAGTGCACACTAAGGAAGACTTTGAAGTGATAGAAATAGTGGATGGTACAACACCTTATACAAAATTGCTTGGCTTAGATTGGAAATTTGATAACCATTCCATAATCAATTTGAATACAAGGAAGATGACATTCAAATCAGGAGAATACATAGTCATTTCACCATTAGATCCATCAAAAGGAGAAAGGTTTGTAGAACCCACCTGTCTAGATCTATAGGAAATTAACCAGTTGTATAGAACCACCGCGCGAGAAGACTATTATGTTAACCCAACTGTAAAATGGGTACTCATATGGAGGAGCAACACATCATGTGCTTTTGACTTAGATACAGGTTTGGAGAATTGGTAGCAGATATTACATGAAGTCTCCATAAGAAGGTGTGCAAGAATAGACCGCACAATAAGATGGGTTGGCATAGAGATAAGAGAACCTCCCATTTTTCATGGAGTGAATGATTTAGAATAATTTCTAACCAAATATGAAGATTAAGTGTTAGAGAATAAGAGGTTCTTATCCATGTACATTTCACTCAAGCAAACACCTACAAGATGGTTGGGCATGCACAAATAAACAGTTAAGGACTAGTACCACTGTAAGTGACTACTTCGAATTAGATTCGACACAAAGTAGGGGAATAATAAAATATAGACATATGATGGACATGGGACACCAACAAAACATTTGGAGAAGTGAAAAAGAGAATGGAGGATGACACCACTAGAGGAATGGCCTCATAACTTCATCCATACATTGGAAGGAATTCCAAAAAACTGGTATGTAGACCAGGAAATGCATAGAGGCACTGCAGAATGGACAACATTACAACAAAATTTTATAGTAACCTTCTCATTTGAACATGAGAACCCCAACATTGATTCAGTACTAAAAAAAAAAGAGGGGTGATATTTATTGATGAACCAAAGGTTGAAATAATGACATAATACCAACAACAGAACAGGAAAACAGTCAAAGAACTATTTTCATGCTACCATGTGGAATAAGAATCACCAGATGAAGATGACCCACACAATATTCATATTACATAAATTGAAGGAGAAAGAGAAGTGGAAGGTCCATATTTGGAATCAAAAGTATTTGTTGCACCTATCAAAGTGAAGAAATTCAACATTGGGACAAATGATAATCCTAAAACGGAAATTATTGGGAAGAACAAATAGTGGAAAGAATAACATATTTACTCCATGAATAGAGTGACCTGTTCCCAATGACCTTTACAGAGATGAAAGGAATAGAAGGAGAAATAGGAGAGATGAAGATACCTCTCAAACCTGAGGCAAGACTTGTCAGACAAAGACCTTACAGATTGAATCCAGTGTATAAGAAGAAAGTAAAGGCTGAAATTGACAAAATGTTGGAAGTTGGTATCATAGAACTGATAGAGGAATTCGAATAGATAAGTCCAATGGTAGTACAAGAAAAGAAGCAAGGGGGGATAAGGAATTTTTTAGACCCAAGTAAACTGAATGATACTTTCCTACATGATCCTTTTCCTACCCCTTTCATAGATGAGGTATTAGATAATGTGGGAGGCCATGAAGCATACTCATTTACATATGGATTCTCAGGTTACCATTGGATCAATATAACTCTAGAAGATAGGTACAAGACTACTTTTTCCACAGAATGGGGATCCTACTAGTACACAGTCATGCCTTTTGGGCTAAAGAATGCACCAACCATATTTTCAAGAGTAGTCATAGTTTCTTTTAAAGAATTCATACATCAGTTATTAGAAGTATATATGGATGATTGGAATTTATATAGACTATTAAAATATCATGTGGAAGTATTAAGGATAATGTTGGAAAGATGCAAACAGTGTCAGATATCATTAAATATCAAGAATTTCATTTTTGGGACACCTTTTAGAATACTGTTGGGACATATAGTCTGTAAATAAGGGTTATTGATGGATCCTTCTAAGCCAGTGATGGGGGGGAGGATATGTAAATGGTTGTTGTTATTTCAAGAATTTGATTTTTAAGTGATAGTCAAACCAGGGAAGTTGAATGCAGGACCTGATCATCTATCAAGGGTCACTAATGGAGAGGAACCGACCAACTTGGAATAACAATTCCCTGATGCGTAGTTTTTTTTTGTACAAATAGCTGATGAATATTTTGTTGATATCATTCAATATTTCAGCACATGGATTGTGCCACAAGAATTTAGAACTACGCAAAAGAAGAATCTAGTAGTCAGAGCTGCAGGATATCAACTGATTGCATGACACTTATATAAAATGGGCGTAGACTATTTTGAGAAGGTGTGTACTAGAGCATGAAAGGGCTAGAATTTTGGCAAAACCTTAGGAGGAAATAGATGGAGGAAATCATGTAGGAAAATATACCACGTAGAAGGTATTGCATGCAGGAATATGGTGGCAAAAAATTCACAAAGATGCCAAGGAATATTGCCAGAAATGTGATGTCTATCATAGGGTTGGTAATCATAATAGAAGGGATGAGATGCCCCTCAGACTAGAAGCAACTTTGCATATATTTGAAAAATGGGAAATAGACTTTGTTCAACCAATCCATCCACCAAACAAAATGTCAGGAGTAAGATACATCATTACCGTGACATAATATTTAACAAGATGGGAAAAAGAAGCACCATTCAAAGACTGCAGCATAGAGACAACAACGTACTTCTTGTTTGAGCAAGTGATCACCAGATTTGGATTTCCAAGAATATTGATGAGTGAACAAGGTACTCACTTCATCAACATTACTATCAGGGATATGACTGAGGAGTTTGAATTCTATCACCAGAAGAGTGTACCTTACCATCCTCAGGAAAATGGAATAGTAGAAGACTTCAATAATATATTGGAGAATGCTTTGACAAAGGTATGTAATGTCAACATGGATGATTGGGATTTGAAAATACCAGTAGTACTATGGGAATACATGACTATATGCAAGAAGTTGACAGGACATACACCATTCAAATTGGTGTATGGGCAAGAAGCAGTAGTATGATTAGAGTTTTTGGTACCCAGTCTATGCATAGCAACAATTACCAACATGAAAGAAAGAGGAACAATAAAGTAAAGGATAAATAAATTAATGGAGATGGAATAGGATAGGATTCTGAAATGATTTCATCAAAAAGTACAAAAATCAAGAGACAAATCTTGGCATGATAGACATATCAAGAGGGAGAATTTCAAGGAAGGAGACATAGTCTTTCTCTATGACAGTAAATGTTTTCAACATACTGGTAAGTTTAGAATGCATTTTCTAGGGCCCTATGAAGTAAATGATGTCACATATGGGGGGATCTATTCATCTAAAGGATATGGAAGGAACAAAAATGAAGGGAATGATTAATGGGAGTCGACTGAAATTGTACACGGAAAGTCAACCTCCTAACAATTAAAAGTTGTAGTGCATTAAGAAAGACATATACATAGTGTAATATAGTAGATGCTAGGATAGAAAAATGAAAAAAAGAAAAAAAAGGAGAAACAGAAGGAAAAATAAATACAAAACAGAAAAGAAAGAAAATACAAAAAATACTAGGGAATGTTGTGTGCAGAAAAAGTAGACTCAGTGCGACAAAAGGAAAAAATGTTTGCGCGTAGCAGCTGGGTAACAAAAAGAAAAACACTACGCACTAACAAAAAATGACAACGAAACTGCATGATGCACTTAAAAATTTCAGCGCACCGGAAAAAGGACAAATGGTTAGAAAAGAGAAAAATGACGGTTACGAAAAAAGGGCACCAACTGACGGCATTTATGAAAATTAAATGGAGCATACTCGTAAATATTTATTGCAGCTAGGGAAGATTCTCCGAGAAGCTTCACGACAATTATGGAACCTTCTACATAAAGGGGTAGCGTGGACATATTACAACTTATTGTCAAATTGAAACTTGCATTGATAGAGAGCACGCAGAGAAAAAGTGAATAGACGAGTGCACAATGCGAACTAGTCGAAGCCCATTCGACAAAAAGTGAGCAATACCCATAATGGAACCACCAAATATTGGTGTGCTGAGCCAAACCATGACGAAAACCTACAGCAGCATTAGGGAACCATAAGAAACTACGGAGGTCTAGTAAGAAATGACTCACAGAGAGGGAGTAGTCAATGTCGACGTAATTCCCTCCCTGCGCATCGAACCAACAATCCCTACACCAGTGGTGGAAGAAGTAGAATATCCAACAACGACTTCCATGGAGTCGATAGTGCACAGGGCAGCCAAACAAACGATGCAGGCAACCTATATAAACTTGTGAGGGCCAAAGAATCCCAAAGAACAAATGGTGAAGCCAATGAACACTTAGAGGCTACGGTTCCAAGACAACCACCTGAAGTAGGGTCTGTGAAGCAGTAGGAAGGGTTGGTCAAAGACATAACTCGACAACCAGACTCATGCACAAAGAATGGGAAATCAAAGGCTAGGATCTCTAGCGTGTCGGTGAAAAGAAATGGAAAACACCCATGGCGCGGTCCCTGCGCAAGAAGCCTAACACAACCATTGTACTACTGTGCATTCTAGAGGGATTGCAAACCATACCAACACTTTTTGAGTGGGTGAAAAAGTTGATATATTCAGACCACGATGTGGCCAATGCTGGAAAATGCCTAAATTTGTGTAGCAGATATACATGGACAACATAGGCACAAGACCCTTCAGTGACCCTATACTACACCCAAAACCATGGGCAGATGGCTTGGTCAACAAAGCTATCCTCAACCTGATGGAAAATCCCCATTTTGGAAGGGGGAAGGAGGTAAACAACTGCATCAAAAAGTTAATGGTGGTCCTCCATGGAGGCTTATTATGGATGGATGAACCTGTCTTAATCGATGTCGAATTGATTTCCTTCATCACAGGTATGTCGTCCATGGGCGAGAGCGCCATGTAGTACCTGGATGACAAACAAAAGGAGAAATTTCTTGTCAATGAGATGAATAAAACATACAACACAGAGAGAGGCTCGCATGGTATAATCATAAAAAGAATCAGTGACACAACCACAAGAATGGCCACAAAGATTATGGCCTGCAAGATTAGAAGAAATTGTCACAAGGAGGAAGTCCTTGCAGGGGTTGTCACAGCTGCAACACAGTGCGCCAATGGAACCATGCTTAGTTGGGACCCTTATCTATTGAACTTGTTCCTCGATGACTGCAAAAATGCACAGGACTTGGGGACAAAATTTCATTACTCTTGGTTTTTAATTTTGATAGCATTAGTTGGGTAGAGGGAGCCACCATACTCTTATTTTTGTGACAGGATAGGTCATTTTCACGTAATGCAGTATACCTCAATGGGGAGCAATTCAGAACCCAAGAGAAGAAGTGGAAACATAGGTACCTTTGCACTGTACTTCAGTGACATCCAATAAAGCATTGCAAACACATGGAGGATCACTCCAGAGGTTGTCACGCAATACCAAGGTATCACCAATTTTAGAGCCATGCACCACACATTGTGGATACAGGCGTGCAGGGATCCAACCAAGGAATGGTTGCAACTCTAATACTGCATCAACAATGAAGATGTAGAAATGGTGATGCACAAATGGAAATATGACTGGAAGATCCAGGTCATTGCTAAGGAATTTTCCACAGGAAAGGAGGTAGAAGCAGGAGGATCTAAGACACCTGCAGGAGATAGTGTTGTGCCCAAAAAGTTGAAGCCAATTCAAAAGATGGCGCAACAGAATAAGGGAAGTGCGCCAAAGAAATATGTGCAGGCAGGAAAAAAGGGCACTGCCCCAGCACTAGGAGAACAAGGAATGGGGGATACAACAACATAAGAAACCCCCTCGACAACCACCCCATGGGAAATAGAGCAACCCAAGTGGCCAATTATAAATATAGGGGGGTCGCACAAGAAGGACAAGGTGCACAAGTAGTTTCCAGAGTACACGATTACTGAGGATGACGCCAACCTCATGGAAAAGAAAGTACAGGAACACACAACTAAGGATTTCAAAGATGCCCAACATGAAATAGCCCAAATTCAAGATGAGTTTTCCAACATAAGGCTGGTCCTAGAGTAGATAAGGGCAACATAAATTCCTTAAAGGGGAACAAATCTCTTCCCTGCAGCAACAGAAGTAGAGGTAAGGACCATGTCGAGCGAGCAAGATACCATCCAGACTATAACGCAGGTGAGACCGAACTTGCAAGTCACATCCAACGTGATGCAGATGGATGAGACCCTAGCCTAGAAACCACTAAAGGATCTGGCACAAGTATATATGGTAATGTAAAGGATATCAACCAAGGCATTGTAGAATCTTCAAGTTAGTGTCACACAGGAAGTGTAGTTGCACACAAGAATAGACGCAACAGAATTGCATCATACAAAGAATGGCAAGGAAGCCTTAGAATTGGTAGTCAAGAAGGTCAATCTTGAAACCAAGGAGGAAAAGGAATGTGCAAAAAAAATGTAACATGGTCTAACAACGGTGTATAATCACATTCATGACAGTGCACAAGCAATAGAAAGAAGTGCATAGGAGATGATCAAACTCATTGCACAGACACTCAATCAGTACAGGAAGGAGATCAAGGAATTAAAGGAGAATATCAACCCCATGACTCCTCCAGAGGTGAGAGAAAAAAGGAAATAAGAAGCTACATTTAAAATAGGCCAGATGGAGAAACAAGTCAGCACAGTAGTAGAACTGTTTGATCGAGTAGTGAAATTATGGACAGTGCTGGAGGATGACAAACAGGTCCAACAGTGGGACCAGGAATAATAAATAGCAAGCGCAACTATCCAATATCTCATACAAAATAAGAAGACAATGAAAATTACGGAGCATGTAAAAGGAAATATTTAAAGAAGTTGCAAGAAGAGTTAAAAGTCGCATAGAGGAAGAAATAGGAGAGATAAGTATAGGGGGAACCACTCCAGGAACAGGCTGCGCATATGATCGCACAGATGGAGGAGGAGAAGAAAATAAATGAGCAGGCACACACGTAGAGCATATAAATGATCCATGAGAAGATCACAACACAGCTGGTGGAGGTAGTGACAGGAAAAGAAGCGCAGGTCTAGGAATGAGAAAGGAAACTTGCAGACAAGTTCCATAGCCTAGAAGAGGTTGTTCAAAGAGTGTGCAATGCCTAGGTGGCTTGGGATGAGACACATGTTAGTGTTGGGTGCCTAATGGTTGCAATACTATTTTGAGGGAATACCTATTTTTGGAGAATAAAACCCACTTTTGGAGAAGAAAAGTTGGCAGGAAAAGAAACATGTGCAAGGAAAAGCGCATGCAAGGGATGAAAGAATGAAAGGCATGTAGGAAGGAAAACCTAACCATGCTAGGGTTATGGTTTTGGAAGGACATTGTAATGACCAATGAGCTTGTAAAAAAATACAAATAAGAACCTAGGAGGTATAGGTCAGGGTTCGGTCGAAGAGAGAGTACCGTGGTTCCGAGTGTGGTTGTTTGCTAGTAGTAATTTGGGTTGTGAGCCATTGTGATACAATTTTGTAATTTGTTGAGCTATAGGAGAGTAAATTAGTGGGATATTGAGGGTTAGATCATAGCTTGAGGAGTCTAGTGTGATCTAGTCCACCTCATAGAGGTTGTGGAACCTTGTTCATGATTGTATGATCGGTATTGTAGTGCACACGATGCCATATTTTGCAAAAAACATAATAAAACAGTATAATAAGACATATCTTTGTGGATGTAGCCCAAGAGGGGGTGAACCATGATAAAACCTGTGTATTTTCTGATGAGTGAATGGATTTTTACTTTCTATTAATGGTTTATCATCTTTAATTCCTGCTAATGATTGATTTACAAAAAATTGGTTAGCTAGATCTATTAGAATGCATGTATAAGATTACATATGAGTGGATCCTAATAATAATAGATTGATTAAACAGTTTAAGGCTTGAGAAAGATCATTTACAATCCTATATCCCCACTCTTTCCTGGACTGCAATCACCTTAGCATTGCAATAACCCATAGAACTATCTCGGGTGAGAGTGCACAATGCATTATGTGTGTTGTGTTTCCTTCTAGTTTACTAGGAGGGTCGATAGTCTTAGAGGGTTTTGCTGGAAACATGTTCAAATATGAACCTGGGTTAGCCAAGAAGTTGATATAAAGAGTGATAAACCAACATGCTACATGTAAGTTTTTATTTTCCTCTCTTCTAGTGCTTGTTAATTTTCCATTGACGCTTCCTCTTATAATTCTCTGATATATATAAAAATCATTCATTACTTGATTTCAAATGATATGTCATGACCATACAGTTCAACAATGTCCCTATGATGATATAGACTTTGGTGTAGGTTTCTCGTATCTGATTTTTCATGACAATTCATTACTTTTTCTATCTGACTGCTCTGAATCTATCTCTAAAAATACTTCAAACTTCTCAAAAGAAGGTTCTTTGATCTGTAGTATCTACTACATTGACTCCCCCTATTCAAGATTCATATTTATTGGGAATCTCCAAGATGAATCACTCATAACAATGGAGGAATCCACCCTAATGAAGAGTAATCTTCCTCTTCGTCTGTCGACTCATCATCTCTTTCAACTTTGACTTCTTCCTTTTTTCCCGTGGATTGATATCGCACTACAATTCCTGAAAGTACAATCTCTTGGGCCTATTATTTATTCACTTTCTCTTCTTTTCTTTCTCACACTACTACTGTTACGAGGAAAATCTCTCTATGGCTAGGGTAAACCTAATGTAGACCTCCAACCCTTGGGCTGAGATCCATGCAGGATCATTCTAAATCTGTCCCTTGAGTCTGATTGACTCTTCGGTTCCTCCACAGGGAATCCCACACACACACAACAACAGTGTATCCACAGGTCCTTATGAGTATGTTTGTGTGATCAAAATACAAAGCATCACTCAAATCTCCTGACCTTAATAGTATGGTCACACCCTTTTCCAAATCGAGACTTTTCTTTTCTTTTCAAGATTTTGGGTTTCGTGATTTCGAGGTTTTTGTTGTCAATTTTCCGGCTCCTCAACCCACCGAAGCCCGAAATGTTGAAATGCTGAAATCTTCGACCACATCCTCCTTCACAGCTGTATCACGTTTCATGACTTCAGGAGTTTCAGAACAAAGAATCCTGACCTCTTGTCTTCGCAACTCCCAAAATGTTGAATCCTGATACGTTCAACAAAGGCTGGCTCCCCAATGAACTTTTCACCAATTCGGAGTTTTGGACTTCGTGAATCCTGATGCAAGGCTCCCGACTCTTCAACCTCCAAAACCCCGAACTCCGAAATGGTACCTCCAATGGGATCAACGTTTATAAGCCTCCCTTCGATCCAACGACCTGTGTGATTTCAGACTTCCGGGTACCGAGAGTTCGAAACTCTTGATCCACAATACTTGTCTCCTTTGTTTCCCAACACCTGAAATGTCGAAATCCTGAAATTCACGCTCAAGTCCTGTCACGACTTGAGACTTTGGGACTTTCGCTCCACTATGTTCGACTCCTTGTCATCAAGACTTCCGGTATTCCAAATCCCAAAATATTTTAGTTAACAATTCTTTTCGCGATTTGGGATTTAGAGTGACCGAGGATTTTGGCTTACACTCTGGACTTACAAACTCTGAATCCATGAAATGATCTGACAACTCACAACAGGTCACGATCAACGGTCCATGTTCATTCCTGATACCAAAGTGATGGGTTCGTCCTCCCCTATCCACCTTGTAGCTTCTCTGGATCCTACAATTCTCGTGACTTCGGGAGTTCTCCACGGAGAATTTCAACCATTCAATTTCTTCCTCTGAATCTTTTTGAAACAACCCAGTTTTCTTACACTGGAACTTAAATTTAGCGAAGTGACTTCGACTCCATCTCCCTTTGAACACTTCAAAGGCGTTAACCCTCCTGATCTTTCTATGGCAACTTCAAGCCTTGAAAGAACTCCTGCACGCACTCCTTATGTAAATCTATCAAATACTTCTGGGTATTTGATCTCTTCGACTCTGTGCACTCCCTGCAACAACAGTCATTAAATCTTTAACTTTAGTTTGTAAGTCCTGAGACTTCCAACAGCCTGTGCACTCCTTGCACAACTTCTCTGCTTCTCCTGCACTTTTGCTAGAATGAGAACAACGATATCCCTCCTGAGCTTCCTGAGATAAAACTTAGAACTTCGTCAACGCAAACCTTATGGACTTTTCACTGCACTCCTTGCAAAAACTTCTCTCACTCAGGAAGAGAAACAATTGAAACTCATTCTCTCTCTCTCAGCTTTCAAAAACTCAACATGAAGTCATACATACACAACATAGCCTCATAAAAAATGCATAACAGAGAGAATAAAACAACTATAAGCATACCATTCAGCATATGTAAGCAGTAAACATCATAACACCATGAAATCTGAGTCAAAGCTTCATATATTAACTCAAATGCTCCTATACATGGGTTCTTCTCTACAGCTCTCTCCTACAACTCTCTTCTTCTTATTTTTTCTAATAATACAATAATACAAGAGTGAGGGTGTCTATATCCGTTTTCCCTCCTATGTTCTATAACTCTCTAATATAACATTCATATCTACCTACTCTTACATCTAACAGACTTAAATGCCTTAATATACTACAGATGAGAGCAATCAATCAAGATTTGTTTACAGCCTCCAATATATAAATGCAAAGTACACCTTCTTCCTAACTATTACATTAATGTTATTTAATTTCAAAATTCAAAATGGTTCTTATGAAAACATGCTCTTTTTCTTCCTCCACGTGTCCAACTATTTTTTTGGCTTAGTCACGTTCTTTGGCTTTGCATGATGCTCCTGCATCATACTCCCTCGCTCGAAAATTTTCATGAACTCCTGTTCATGAGCTCTTGCATGGTCTATCCATGCTTCTGAATTTCTGCTTCATCTTCCCAACTGGCATCCTCAACTGGATGTCCCTTCCATTTGACCAAGTATTCAAAATACTCTTTTCTCCTGGTCTTTTTGCTAATCCTCTTGTCAATTATGCCTTCCATCTGTGGTTTTTCAGCTACAGGTATCTGTTTTGTCCATTGAACTTCTTTCTGTTCATCCTCTACTCCTGCTTCTTCATATCTATAAGGGTACAAATCCACAACATTGAATATCGGTAAAATTTCGATCCCATTGGGTAATTCAATCTCATATGCAGTTGTCCCAAATTTATTTATGACCTTGCATGGTCCAATATTTTTCATCTTCAGCTTGTTATACGTTCCTCTTGGGAACCTCTCCTTCCTCAGATGTGAAAGAATCAAATCACCAACTTCAAATTGAAGTTCTCGCCTATGTTGATCTTCTCTATGCTTGTAATCTTGACTCGAACTCTGCAATCCCTCCTTGATTCGATTGTGAAGCTCCTTCATTTCTTCTGCAAAGTCCTCTACATTAGCACTTCTGAATTCAGTTTGTTCCACATCCTTCAATTCAGAAACTCCCCTTGGCTACATATCATATACAATTTAGAATGGACTCTTCCCTGTGCTTCTATTGAGTGAATCATTGTAAGAAAATTCCGCCTGTGGTAGAATATGATCCCACTGACTGTGGTGTTCAGTCACTAGGCTCCTCAACAAATCCCCCAAGCTCCTGTTCACAACTTCTGTCTGTCCATCCATCTGAGGATGATACACTAAGATAAATGACAAACTTGTCCCCAACTTCTTCCATAAAGTCCTCCAGAAATGTCCCACGAACATGGTATCTCGATCAGAAACTATACTCCTTGGCAAGCCATGAAATCTGACGACTTCCTTGAAAAAAAGGTTCACAATATGAGTTGCGTCATTGGTTTTCTGGCATGGTATGAAATGTGGCATCTTAGAAAATCTGTCTACTACCACAAAGATCGAATCATAGCTTCTTTGTGTTCTTGGTAGTCCCAATATAAAATCCATGCTCACTGCATCCCACGGCCTCTCAGGTATGGGTAATGGCTGATATAACCCTATGTTCTGCCTTTTCCCTTTTGTGTGCTAGAAAATCCTGCATCTGTCCACAAATTTCTTAACATCTGTTCTCATCCCTGGACAATAATATGAGCTATTCAACTTTGAGAATGTTTTATCATGATTGAAGTGTCTGGCCAATCCTCCACTGTGTTTTTCTTTCAACAAATTTTCCCTCATGGAGCACTTTGGAATACATAGCTAATTGCCCCTGAATAATAATCCATCCTAGATCATGTATTCAGTCTACTGGCTTCTGTCCCTGAGAAATGGATTCTCAGTCGCTTCATACACTTCCTTAAAATCTAGGTCATCCTTATACATTTCTTTGAGGTTATCAAAACCCAAAGTCTTGATTCTGAATTCCTACATAAGCAAACATTTCCTGCTCAAAGCATCAACAACTTTGTTAGTAGTTCCAGAAATATGATTAGTTACAAAAGTAAAATTCTACATGAATTCAACCCATTTAACATGTTTTTGGTTCAACTTCTCTTGTTGAGTCATGAATTGTAAAGCATGATTATCACTGTACAAAACAAACTCCTTGGGAACCAAATAGTGCCTCCATCTCTTCAGTGCTTGTATGACCACATAGAATTCCTTGTCATATGTGGAGTACTTAACCTTCGCTTCATTCAGTTTTTCACTGAAGTATGTGATCGGTCTGTCATCTTGTCTCAAGACCACTACTATTGCAAATCCACTCACGTCACACTTGACTTGGAATGTCTTGCTAAAATCTGGAAAAACCAAAATTGATTGCTCAGTGATCTTCTTCTTCAGCAGGTTGAAACTCTTCTCTGCTTCCTCTGTCCAATGAAAAGATTTATGTCTTTTCTTCATCGTATCCATCATTGGTGCGCTAATCCCACTGAAATTTCGAATGAATTTCCTGTAGAAACTAGCTAAACCATGGAAGCTTCGAACTTCAAACACACTCTTCGGTGATGGCCAATTCTTAAATGCATTCACCTTTTCTGGATCCATCTTCATCTCATTTGCATAGATAACAAAACCCAAATAAATGAGTTATGTCCTCATAAATGATGATTTCTTCATATTAATCAACAATTTCTCTTGTTGTAATCTCTTCATCACTATGGCTAAATGCTTTAAGTGCTCTGCTTCAGTCTTACTGAAAATTAATATATCGTCAAGGTATATAATGACGAATTTCCCTATGAAATCCTTCAGGAATTTGTTCATCAACCTCATGAAAGTACTAGGCACATTTGTTAAGCCAAATGGAATAACAAGCCATTCATACAACCTTTCATTTGCCTTGAATGTTGTCTTCCATTCATCACCTCCTCTCATATGAATTTGATGATATCCGCTTTTCAAATCAATCTTTGAAAAAAATATTGCTTCACTCAAGAAATCCATCAAATCATCCATCCTCGGCAATGGAAATCTGTATCTGATGGTGATATTATTGATCTCCCTTGATTCTATACACATTCTCCAGCCTCCATCTTTCTTTGGGATAAGCATTGTTGGAACAACGCATGGACTCAATCTCTCTCTAATCAATCCTTTGTCCATTAAGTCCTAGACTTGTCTCTTGACTTCCTCATTTTCCTACAGCGTCAACCTGTACGCGGCTTTGTTTGGTAAACTAGCTCCATGTATAAGATCAATGTGATGGATTATACTCTTTATAGGTGGAAACGAACAAGGTAGTTCATCCACTACTATATTAGCAAACTCTTCCAGCAACTTTTGGATTTCCTCTAGTAAATCATCCACTCTTGTACTGGTTAAAAAAGATTTAGGCTTCCTAACCACAATAAATTGTGTGTCTTCCTTCTTATTAACCTCCTTAAGAAGTTCCTTCCCACTCATAAGAAGTACATTGTTGCTCACCTCTGGTTTCACTTCTTTATCCTTAATCGACAACAACATGTGCATCCTACCATTCTTCTCCAGGGTGTATGTGTTATTTCTCCCATCACAAATCACATTCCTATCATATTGCCACGGTCTACCCAGCAATAGATGACAAACATCCATGGGAATGACATCACATAATATTTCATCCTTATATCCTCCTATTTTAAATTCAACTAAACACTGTTTAATGACATTTACCTGATGTCCTTTTTATAGCCACGAAACTCTATATGGGCTTGGATGTACAACAGTTTTCAGCTCCAACTTTTCTACCATCTCTGTAGAAATGAGATTGTCTGTGCTACCGCTGTCCACGATGACTTTGCATACCCTATCTTTTGTTTTTCAAGCAGTCTGAAACAGATTGTTCATTTGGGCTAGGTTCTCTGCCTTCGTTTCTGGCTTTAAGAGAACTTTCCTCATCATTAAGGATCTTCCACCCTCAACATCTTCTACCTCAACATTCCATCCTTGAGATTCGGCAATGTGAGTCTCACCACCATATTTCTTCTTATCTGGAAACTCATAGGATTTATGTCTGATCTTTCCACAGACAAAGCATTTCACTTCACCACCTCTACCTCTTCCTCTTCCTCTGGTTCGAGGAAAAGTATTTCTATCAGCATACTGTCCTCCCTATGAGCTTCCCCCCCTCTCATGTTGCGTTTGAGTTTTCTTCCCCTCTTCTTTAGGTCTCTGAGTTCTGTCTTGGGAAATTGTTTTGCCTCTGGCTTGACTTCTGCCTCAGCCTCTTTGACCTTGCTTCTGACTCAACTTCTCTTTAGCTTTCAGAGCCATCTGATAAGCATCTTCTATAGTATGAAGGATCATCATGCTCATCTCATCTTGAATGTCATATCACAGACCATTCATTTACCTCGCAACCTTTTCATCATTGCTTTCCTGATGACCTGCTCTGATGTTTATCTTGTAGAATTCTTCAGTGTATTCTTTCATTGACATCAACTTCTGTCTCAAATTCTACATCCTCCGAAACAAAGTAACTTGATAATTCTTGGGTATGAATTTGGCCTTCATCTTCGCAACCATCCTATCCCAGCTTTTGATTTTCTGATTTCCTTTGCAGCGTCTGTCAGCCTGCAATTCATCCCACCATAGTGTTGCATGCCACTTAAGTCTAGTGACAGCATGTTTGACCTTCTTATCTTGCTCGACATCCTCATAGTCAAAGTATTTATCTAGAACTCTAATCTAGTCTAGAATCTCTTCAACATCCAAGTTTCCCTCATACATTGGAATGTCCATTTTTTCTCTGGCACCTATCCTTGCGACAACCCTGAATAGGTTTTCATCTATAGCATCTTCGACTGCGACTTCTTCTTTGTGTCTAGTTTCATTTTCACTTTCAGCTTCGCTGATATCTCCGGCATAAATTGTGTGCCTCTGTGTTGTCTCCATGGAATCAAGCCTGACACGTAGTTTGTGCATTTCTCTCTCCATTGCTGGATCAAGCATTGGTCTATCTCTTCTTCTCGGCAGCATGGCTATAAAATGTTCCTCTGTTCTCTCTACTACAGAAAGTAAAGAACTTGTTCTGAGCTATGATACCACAATTGATGTGTATCAAAGTACTCTTCTTCCTCTTGCTTCCTCTGTCTGCAATATACAAACAGAGTCAAGATATGATACCACAACTAATGTATACCTCCAACCCTCGGGCCAAGATCTACGCAGGATCATTCTAAATATGCCCCTTGAGTCTGATTGACTCTTCGGTTCCTCCATAGGGAATCCCACACACACACAACAACAGTGTATCCACAGGTCCTTATGAGTATGTCCATGTGATCAAAACACAAAGCATCACTCAAATCTCCTGACCTTAATAGTATGGTCGCACCCTTTTCCAAATCGGGACTTTTCTTTTCTTTTCGGGATTTCAGGTTTCGCGATTTTGGGGTTTCTGTTGTCAAGTTTCTGGCTCCTCAACCCACCGAAGCCCGAAATGCCGAAATGTCGAAATATTCGACCACATCCTCCTTCACAGTTGTATCACGTTTCATGACTTTGGGAGTTCTATAACAAAGAACCTCGACCTCTTGTCTTTGCAACTGCCAAAATGTCGAATCCTAATACGTTCAGCAAAGGTTGGATCTCCAATGAACTTTTCGCTGATTTAGAGTTTTAGACTTTACAAATCCTGATGCAAGGCTCTTGGCTCTTCAACCTCCGAAACCCCAAACTACGAAATGGTACCTCCAATGGGATCAACGGCTATAAGCCTCCCTTTGATCCAATGGCCTGCATGATTTCAGACTTCCGGGTGCCGGGAGTTTGAAACTCTTGTTCCACAATACTTGTCTCCTCTATTTCCTGACACCTGAAGTGCCAAAATCGTGAAATTTATGCTCAAGTCCTGTCGCGACTTGCGACTTCAGGAATTTCGACCATGTTCGACTCCTTGTCATTAGGACTTTCAGTATTCCAAATCCTGAAATATTTCAATTAACAATTCTTTTCACGATTCAGGAGTTAGAGTGACCAAGGATTTTGGCTTACACTATGGACTTACAAACTCTGAATCCCCGAAATGATCTGACAACTCACAATAGGTCATGATCAATAGTCCATGTTAATTTTTGATACCAAAGTGATGGGTTCGTCCTCCCCTATCCACCTTGTAGCTTCTCTGGATCCTATGGTTCTCGTGACTTCGGGAGTTCTCCATGGAGAATTTCAACCATTCGATTTCTTCCTCTGAATCTCTGTGAAACAACCCGGTGTTCTTACACTGGAAATTAAATTCAGTGAGGTGACTTCGAATCCGTCTCCCTTTGAACACTTCAAAGGCATTAACCCTCCTAATATTTCTTTGGCAACTTCAATCCTTGAAAGAACTCCTGAACGCACTCCTTGCGAAAATCTATCAAATACTTATGGGTATTTGATCTCTTCGACTCTGTGCACTCCCTGCGAAAGCAATCATTAAATCTTTAACTTTAGTTGATAAGTCCTGAGACTTCCAACAGCCTGTGCACTCCTTGCATGACTTATGTGCTTCTCCTACACTTTTTCTATAATGAGAACAACAATATCCCTCCTGAGCTTCCTGAGATAAAACTCAGAACTTTGTCAACGCACACCTTGCGGATGTTTCACTGCACTCCTTGTAGGAACTTCTCTCACTCAGGAAGAGAAACAATTGAAACTCATTCTCTCTCTCTCTTAGCTTTCAAACTCTCAACATGAAGTCATACATACACAACATAGCCTCATAAAAAATGCATAACAAAGAGAATAAAACAACTGTAAGCATACCATTCAACATATGTAAGCAGTAAACATCATAACACCATGAAATCCGAGTCAAAGCTTCATATATTAACTCAAATGCTCCTGTACATGGGTTCTTGTCTACAGCTCTCTCCTACATCTCTCTTCTTCTTCTTTTTGATAATAATACAATAATACAAGAGTGAGGGTGTCTATATCCATTTTCCCTCCTATTTTCTATAACTGTCTAATATAACATTCATATCTACCTACTCTTACATTTAACAAACTTAAATGCCTTAATATACTACAGATGAGAGCAATCGCTCAAGATCTATTTACAACCTCCAAGATATAAATGCAAAGTATGCCTTCTTCCTAACTATTACATTAATGTCTTTTAAGTTCAAAATTCAAAATGGTTCTTATGAAAACGTGCTCTTTTTCTTCGTCTGCATGTCCAGCTATTTCTTTGTCTTAGTCGCATGCTTTGGCTTTGCACGATGCTCCTACATCAAAACCACAACAGACAGAAACGACTGCAGAAATCAACTCTATCCCAAAAAAATGCTATATAAACCAATATGCAAGTGAGATAAGAAAGGGGCCTACCTCATCCAGATGTTCGATGAAGTCCATTGTTGATCACTTGAACCCAAAGCTATATACCTGCAACTATTTCTCAAAAAAAAAGAAAAGCAAGCATATGGTGATAATATAAAAGGTTAGAACATTAGATAGCATAATGCATTAATATACATAACAAATATGCCCATGGATAATAACTCATATATTGTCAAGATATCAATTGGCTGGGAAAGGAGTATTTCTATTAACAAATGATCAACATAAGTGAAAATATTACAGACTTTCGTGTTGGCACGATTCAGAACTGAGAAACTAAGTTCCTTCAAACTGGGCCTCCACCACTTCAATCCTCCACCAAAGGAAAGCTCATAAGAGAGAAACAATGAGGTTCTCAATAAAAAATGGAAGAGTTGTTAGAATATAGAAGATGGTGTGCTCATTTTACCATTGACGATACCCTTGTCACCCAACCATAGGCCGAAGCCTTCCTCCGAGCACCTTAACCTTGACTGAGAATTCCTCTGGAAGCAAACCCTAGGCTAGATAGCCAAAAAAAGGGTAGCGCACCTCTCTCCAAGGATAGCGCAACACAAAAGATTGATCAGATAGTCCCAAACCCTAGCCAAGAGATATTCAAGCCAATACTGAAAATGTGTTGCTGCTGCAGCTGCACCAGCAGCTCTCCTCCAAACCTGTGCACAAGACTTCAACTGCAATGCGCACCAAACTGCAGAACTGCAATTCTGAGATGCTACAGATGAGAACTCGCGCCCTGTATTTATAGTGGTTCTGTCAGTTTTGCTGGGGCTGACTTCTCCTTCTGGATAAGTGTCTATTCAATATATTATTATTATTTCTAGCCAACTTCTTCTCTTGGAGGCTAATAACCTAATATAAATTATCTTCTTGAGCTGACAAGGCTTCTAGGGTTATTAGCCAACTCATTAGGGTTTCTCTTGCTTCCCGAAGTCTTCTATTCTTGTCAGGTTCACACGTGTAGGTAAATACCTCCCACAACTACCATAATATTAACACTCCCTCCTAGATAGAGAGGAATTTATAGGTAATGGACTTGAGCACAAAACATACCATTTACCCAGTAGCATCAATATAGTCATCTAGACTATTTCATGACTAGATCATGAGCATCACCATCACCATCAGTTGCATCATCTCTCGAAACCATACTTCATCTGAGTAATTAGATATGATGCTGGATAAGTCACTCTCACCATAGAGTGATATAAGAGGAGTAAAATTTATGAACTGTTTTCCATCTGGAAAATCTCTGTTCATCATCCATCTGAATGATCATTATCTCCAATAAATTGTTGATAGTCTTCAAGGCAATTAGAACAAGGATAGAACACACCTGTGTCTATTCATAGTAGTATATAACTAAAATTCAATGGTTTACTGCCACATAAAGTAACACACAAGTATTTTATCAACAACGTATGGTTGCGAATAGTGAAACGTATTCACTACAATAGTCCTAATCTACTGTCATACAGTCTTCATAACAAACATATGATAGCAACCTGCATAGAAACAATGTTATGATATAGATTGAATTATCTAGGCCAATCTTTCACTCACATTTGTGAGCTTTGAAAGAATATTTGCCTCACGAATAGTGGAACATATCCACCATAGTAGTATATCTCTACTATCTGGAGACAGGTAGTCTCCATAACAATCATCTGATGCCATTCTGCACAGAAAAATATTGTTAAAGATAAACTGAATCCTCTGGGCCAATATTTCACTCACGTTTGTGAGATCTGAAAGAATATCTGCCCTCATCAGCAATGGGCTATCTTCCCTATTCTTCACAAACAAGGAAGAAGGATTGTCTCTAATTTCTGAGCCTGGACCATTTCTCACCCTAGGCCATTCTTCCTACACTAATCAAAGTGCACCCTGGACAGAATGTATAAACCCTAAGAAATGTTTGGACCATTCCTCACCCTGGGCCATTCCTCCTACACTAATTAAAGTTCACCCTGGAGAGAATTTATAAACCCTAAGGAATGACTGTCCCTGATTGCTGAGCCTAGACTATTCCCCACCCCGGGCCATTCCTCCGACACTAAAAAAAGTGCAACCTAGAGAGAATGAGTCTGCCCTAAGGAATAACTGTCTGAACCATTCCCCACCCTGGGCCATTCCTCCGACACTAAAAAAAGTGTAACCTAGAGAGAATGAGTCTGACCTAAGGAATAACTGTCTCAACCATTCCCCACCCTGGGCCATTCCTCCGACACTAAACAAAGTGTAACCTGAAGAGAATGAGTCTTCCCTAAGGAATGTATGTCCTGCATCAACCTCCAAAACGAACCATTCTTCGAAATTGCTCACAACTGTGAACTTTGAAAAAATGACTGCCTGGCGAGGTGGACCATTCTACTTGACCACTACTCAGAGTGACTGCCAAGAGGAATGACTGTCCTAGACCAGTCACCACTCCCCATGTTAACCACAATGGGAATTCGTTGTCTATGATACATCAACAATCAGTCTGCCTCCCATGTTAACTACAATGGGAAGTCACTGTCTATCAGAAATCTCAATCCACTTTCCGAATAGGAAATCATTTGTCCAATCTGGACTATTTTTCAGTTACAAAGATAAATGCTCCCTCCTAACTAGAGAGTTATTTAAATCACAAAAATAAATGTTTTTCAAAAATATTTTTCCGTACCTTCTCTTAGTTTGGAGAATCTTCCCTTTCGGCTAAGGGAGTTATTTCCACGATCCTCATCTTCTTTCGGAAATATACAAAATTGATTCTGGATAGAGGTTTTGTCAAGATATTTTTTATCTACTCATCAGTGGGAATATACTCAAGATTTACCTCTCCTTTATGGACTTCATCATGGATAATGTAATGATTGATTTCAAATGTACTTTAGTCTGGAATACTGTGAAGGCTTCATGTAGATCTGAACAATAGAGTATATCATAGTTGGAGAACTGGAACATATCTATGTGGCACTTCTTTTTTCATCATGAGATCTGATCTCTGAGTAGTCATCTTTATAGGAAATCTTCACCACGCTTCTGTTGTGCACTGGAGGTTATCCACCAAGTTATCTTCTTCTATCTGCATATAGGAGTCTCTTTCTGGTATGCCTCAAGGTCTTGAGATTGCTCTTCATATGCTCTTTATTCAATTTCTTTGGAGAACATTCTTTGCATTTATCTAATGTAGAATTCCAACTCATGGATGTTGCAGATGATATAATGACTTATGTAGAGATACGTCTGGTGTACTGGAACAAGTAATCATCATAGTATTCTCCCTCCATCTGGGAGAACCTCTAGTTTTGGGTCTTGCAATACTTTCATTCATAAGTCTTCCGAACACTGTTCTTCATCATGACTTTCAGTTCTTTTGCTTGATTTCTTTTAGTGAGTTCATATCAGGCTGGTAATCTTGTGATTCTTTGATACAATGACAGGTTGTTCTGGTTTCTTTTTCTTTCTTGGAATCTTCATGATTTTCTTTTACTTTTGGGTCCATGGAGTTTCTTATAGATTCCATGCCCTAGAGATTCCACTTCTTCCTTTCATCATAGGATCACAGATCTGGATGGACAACCAGGAAAGCTTTAAGGCTTTTCTTCGAAGAGGTCTTCTTCTGCGGTTGAGCTGAACACGTACTATCTTTCATGGCTGCTACCATGGATATATATCTTTCATCATCTTCAATGGATCATAGGATTAGCTCCCTCCTAATCCTTGCTTCATGTAAGAGTGCATATAATCGGTTTCCTCCATCTGATAGAGTCCATACTTCCTTCTTCATCCTTATTGTCTTCTACAATATATAATTGGCTCTCTCTGTTTAATAGAGTCCACACTTCCGTCTTAGTTGTCGTCATAAGTCTCTCTCCAATTTCTCTTGATGTATGACTTCTAAGTCTCTTCAAGATTGATTCTGATTTCGGCTTATCTTGTAATAGCTTTCACCTGATATATTTCATTCTTTCATGTGTAATATCTAATGATAACTCTTTTCATCTTGTTTGTTCTTTCATAGGTATAGTTCTTCTTGGAACACATTATCTTCCAAGAGATAGATATACAAGATATTTATAGAGATGATGTAAGCAAGATATGTATAAGAAATAAGAAGAGTGTTGTTACCTTTTAGTAGAAGAAGTCTCTTCCATCCTGCTTAGTCTTCTTTGTAGGTTCCTTTTTATTTTTTCGGTAATCGATGCTTCATGTTTCTCCTTTCTTTTCTTTAGCTCAGGACACTAATTCCCGTAGTGACCATACTTCTGACAGTTGAAGCACTGTATTTGTGAAATATCTTTTCTTTGTTTTGGCTTCCTTCTTGAATCAAACTTTCTTTTGTCCCTGAAGTTCTTGAATCTTGCTGTGAAGGCTTGATCATCATACTTCTTTTGAGGTTTCACTTTTTCATTGATCCTTGATTCTTATTGAGCATAAAAAGTCCAAAGTTCTTCAAATGTTGGGTACTCCTTTCTTGTGTTCATGCTTGCGGAAAATGCGTCCCATGTCTTGGGAAGACCATTGGGTACTATGTTCACCAATTCCTTTTATGAAGTGATCTCTTCAATAGCTTGTAGTTGATCTCTTAACTGGGATATCCTTACAAAGTATGATGTTATGTTTTTGTCATCATTCATCTTCATGTCACGGAGCTCATTCTTTAGACTCATAACTTGTCCAATGTTTCTGACTGAGAATAGATTTGTTAGGGCATCGTACATCTTCTTCGATGAGTCAAGATGGGAGATGTAGGGTATCAAGTGGTATTTTATGGAATCCACTATGATACTCATGGCATTGATGTC
>ML776581.1:2827269-2862060 GCA_009831015.1 Picea engelmannii
TGCGGTTCCTTCTTTTCTCCTTCTTTAAACTCTGGCTTCACGATCTTTCCTTTCACAATATCCAACACTTTATTCTTAGCAAGGATGAGGTCGATCCTTTTCTTCCATGCTCTAAAGTTAGAGGCTCCATATAGTTTATTCTCAGACTTCATAAGGTTCGTCATGGCTTGCTTGACTTGGTCAAACCCTAGATTTGACCAGAAATCCAAACTTCACGTCTTGGCCTTCTGAGAGTACCAAGGAGATGCGCTAGGCTAGGGCACACTGATCTATCCAGATATTAGGTCAATTTCGTCACTTAAGGTTCCTTGACAAGAGGTTTAGGGTTTCTGAAACTACTTCTGCTAGTAACCCTAGCTGCAGTGCTTTTGGAAACTGCTCCTGCTAGTAACCCTAGCGGCAGTTTCTCAATGAGCTCAATGTCTAGCGGCTATGTTTCCTTCCAGCAGTTTAAGTTGACTGAAGGGGGTGTGGGCCCATAACCTGTTAGAATATAGAAGATGGTGTGCTTGTTTTACCATTGACGATACCCTTGTCACCCAACCATAGGCCGAAGCCTCCCTCCGAGCACCTTAACCTTGACTGAGAATTCCTCTGGAAGAAAACCCTAGGCTTGATAGCCAAACAAAGGGTAGCACACCTCTCTCTAAGGATAACACAACACAAAAGACTGATCAGATAGTCCCAAACCCTAGCCAAGAGATATTCAAGCCAATACTAAAAACTTGTTGTTGCTGCAGCTACACCAACAACTCTCCTCCAAACCTGCGCACAACACTGCAACTGCAGTGCGCACCAAACTGTAGAACTGCAATTATGAGATGCTACAAATGAGAACTGACGCCCTGTATTTATAGTGGTTCTGCCAGTTTTGTTGGGGCCGACTTCTCCATCTGGATAAGTGTCTGTTCAATATATTATTATTATTTATGGTCGACTTCTTCTCTTGGATGCTAATAACCTAATATAAATTATCTTCTTGAGTAGACAAGGCTTCTAGGGTTATTAGCCAACTCATTAGGGTTTCTCTTGCTTCCTGGAGTCTTCTATTCTTGTCAGGTTCACAGGTGGAGGTAAATACCTCCCGCAACTACCATAATATTAACACAAGCTTGGGGTTTGAACACTATGTTTAGACTTAAAGGACAAAGGGATGTAGACTCAATATGAAGTAAATAATTTATCCAGAGTAACTTTGCTCTCAAAGTTGAATTCTTTCCCCTTTTCCATAGCTCGGAATTGGCCCATTTATAGCATTCAAAATCGAACTGGAGGACCGATTTAGAACATTTCCAGTATATGGAAGGCCAAGGATCAGAGATCTCCTATCGTGACATGGAAATATGACATTTAATTTTCATTTTCTAGCACAAATCCCGATGTACATGGGTTGTAGTGGAGTAGTCTGCATATACACATGTCGTATAGTGTGCAAGATGCGTACAAGTGAATTTTTATTTATTTTTGGCTCTAGATCTTGCAAACAGAGATGATAAGTCTGCATTGTGAAATGGAATAAGGCCCTCTGTGCAAGATTGCATAGGGTGAGGTAAATCTTACTATAATAGATGCCCCCTAATGTGTGAGGTCAGAGGAGTATTTGCAATGGCCAAAATACATTATAAAAACTCAGAAGTGGAGTGGTAGGAAACTGACTGGATGAACTAGTTGCTCATTACATTCTACACAGACTTTGCATACGTGGATGCCAATAATATTACACTGCAGATCCATGTGAAAATATACCAAACAAGTGTCCATGGCCATGAATAGGAAAATACAAATGTGGTTACATGCAAATAGATGTCATAGTCACAAATAGGGCCTAGTAGAACTAGTCTCAAAACCAATCTGAAGATATATGTATACCATGGAGTACAATCTGATCTCCCATGATCACCAGAGTCATATAGGTACTGGTCCAATGAAAAGGAAGAAACAACTCAGGAAATCTACATCCACATAGTGATGTCTTCAAGTCTTCTACACAATCTGCCAAGGGTGAAAGTATACATCATGTGAATAAAGGAGTTGAGCTCTAATACGATGAGACATCGTTTGATTACCAGTCATTGAGGTATACCGTTAACAAATGTGAGACAACTTACCGATAATGAAAGTATGTATCAAGTCACCGAGTACATTCTTACAAGTGTGAATAGAGGAGTCGGTGTCGAACACCTGAAGAATCCATCGATCAAGAGACATTGATGTATTCCCAACTTTTGATGGTGAGAGAGCCTGCCACTGTGTCACATACCCACTACCTTTATTGGATTTTTCTAGCCTTTTGCCGGACCAGAACCCTTAAATATCCATGGAGGCCCAGCATAAACTGGCTCTTTCTCTCTCCTTCTCCATTCCCATGTGATCGCAGGTCATGATCACGGTTCAATTTGGACGTAGTGCCTATTTGTATTTCGTGCCTCGGCGCTAAAGTAATGTCTAATCGTTCAACTCTGCAACTGCCGAACCTCGGTAGGGCTAGTGACCGGCCAATGGGGACGAATCCCTATAGGGTCAGCAAATGAACAATAGGAACAAATCCCAACAGGGGTAGAGAACTGCCAATGAGAACAGGCCTCGTCGCGCGGTTAAGTGGAATACAGGTGGCAAAAAGGGAAACTCGACACACTAGTCAACATGACAGGAGGGGGGCCCCACTTCACACACCACACTATTCTGGACCCCCCCATTAAAGGCAGAATGGAAAGGGGGGTCCGGAATCCACTTGAGCACCATTGATCCCAGTGAGTTAATCTCGACCGTTTGAGAGTTGTGCGTCCAATTCCGGACCCCCCCCCCCTACCGCTAAAGGCAGAATAGTAAGGGGGCTTCGGAATGGAACCTCAGCTGTAGATCTAGGCGGGTGGACTCTGGCTATCTAGATTTGCTCGCCACTTATCCTAAAGCATATTCACGTCCTGGCTTAAGTTGACGTCTCATCTCCACATCTAACGGTCATTACAGACCCTGAGATCCTCTGAAAGAATCTTGTCCGTTCATCGAGGTTTATCATCACGAGAATCTGGACTTTCGATCACGGGACCCCTGAATCCTCGATCCCCAGTTTCCTGATGCGGTTAATATCTTTGACACGTGGCCTCCGTCAATTAGACAGATCGGATCTACTCTGGGGTTTCCACCATGGGAAATCCCTAACTCTTGTCAACAGGAATCCCGATTCCGCGATTCCTGATTTCCCAATGGGTGACTTTCCTCTCGGGACTTTTCCCTAGTGCTCTGATTGCCACCATGCATCCTCCTATGATGGACGGTCCTGGTTGCTTCTCATGATTTCAGAGTTTCCGCAACAGAGATATTCCGGTATCTTGTCCTTTCGATCTCCGAAATGCCAACGGGCTCCCGATCTTGTCCACGTGTCCTCCTCTGATAGACGGCTCATATTGATTCCAGGAATTTCACTATGAAAATTCTTGACCTCATGTCATCGTGACTCCCAATTTCACGAATGTCGATATCCCGATGGCCACGCCTCTCGTCGGGACTTTCAACCTCTTGTTCATGAGGGCTTAACCCTCATGCATCTCTTAGCTGATCCAACGACTGTCGGGTTTTTCTGGCTAATATCTAACGGATAAGATCTGTCCCACCTTGTGCACTCTTCCACTACTTCATGGATGTGGAAAAATCAACGGTCCAGATGTTCTCATGGACCGTGGGGGTCTAAGATTCTGATTTCCTCGCTATTCACGAAGATAGAGGAAAAGGGGCAAGGTATGTAACGCCCTCGTTTATTTCGTCAATCAAACAGTCGTGAATGACCATGGGTCTTCCGAAGAAATCTCATCCATCGATCGATACTTATCCCTACGCTGCTACTTCGGGATTTTAAGAGGGTCATTCCTCCTTGTACAAGGTTGTTAAGACTTGCACAACCAAGTCCTTTTTCTAGGTTCTTGGTAAACCTTTCCAAGGAGGGAATCTCTATGAAGAGATCTATTCCGGGGCATCCTTGGAGACAGATAAGGGTAAACAACTTCCTGAGAACAGGCTAGAAGCCTGACTTGGTTCAACTTATGCATAATTAAATTTATTTATCAACATAAGCCATGTGTGGTTTTTCTGTTATAAGCATATACAACTACTAGTACTGATCAAAATACTACTCAGACATTCTTAAAATGAAAACATTCACAGTTTCGTAGCTTATGAGAATAATTATAAAAATACATATATTTCAAGGTGCCAGAGGCAAAACACTTATCAGAAATAACACCAGGGTTAAGAAACTGCTGAGAGGGGTGCTTGTTTCCACCCAACCATAGGCTTAGAGATTCCCAGTGGATTTACCACTAGCCACCCCCGAGCTGAGACCATGATGCTGTGATACTGCGTCTCTGTTTACCAATGACCAGGAGAAAAGGTTGCAATCCTTCCTCTCTGCTATCACTCACTCTGCATAATGCCAAAGTTCTCCCCTCTCGTCTGCCCCCAATCGCTTCTACCCCACACCTTGTCCTCTTGCGAGGTTGTGTGTGGCATGATTACCCTCGTGCTGATCAAGTCTGGCGGCTCTACGGATGGGAGGTTCACCTCCCATCCCTCATTAAACCATATACCTACCAGCCTACGAGACATTTAAATCGAGGCCAACAAACCGCTTTTGGTTCTCCGGGCCAGTGGAGTCCAAATACGATATTAATTCTCGGTGGAAGTTAACACCACCTTTCCAGGTGCCTTCCACCGCCATCGTGGTCTCTTTTTCTACACTTCCCCTCTCAACAGTCCTACAATATAAATTCATAATGTTATTCACATTTATTGACCTTTTCCACAAGGTCCATTTACATCACATATTCACATTTATGAGTTTTCCACAGTTCTTGTCCAGTCCAGTTATTTTTACAAGCTGGGGGAAACAGGGTGTTACAATTCCCTCCCCCTTAAAAGGAAAATCATCCTCGATGTTCTTATCTACTAACATGAATTGCATGTACAGAATTAAACAAAATCGGATATGCCTGTCTCATGGCATCCTCCATTTCCCATGTAGCCTCATCTGGGCCAAAATGCTTCCACTGCACCTTGATCTATGCAATGGTTCAGTTCCAAAGTGGGGTTTCCTTTTTGTCCAATATGCATTGGGGTTCTGGTAGAAATTCTCCCTCTGTTTCAACCTGGATCACAAACCAGTCAATTATATGATTAGCATCATGTACATATTTCTTCAATAATGAAACATGGAAAACATTATGTTCTTTTACTGTGGGAGGAAGTGCTAGCCGATAGGCTATAGGTCCCACTCTATCTAGAACCTCAAAGGGTCCACAATACCGGGGTGCCAACTTGGCACAAGCTCCCATTTTCAGGGAACTCCTTCTGGGCTTAATTCTGAGATACACATGGTCTCCCATTTTGAACTCTCTTGGAGTTCTCTTTTGGTCAGCATAACTTTTCTGTCGATTCTGAGCGATCTTCAGATTTTGTTTTATCTAAGTCACTTGTTGTTCCATTTCTTTCAACATGTTGGGTCCAAAAGAAATCCTATTTACAGGATTAATCTAGCTGACTGGAGTATTACATGGTCTACCATAGAGGACCTCGAAGGGACTCATTTTTAAGGATGCTTGGTAGCCGTTGTTGTAGGCGAATTCTACCAATGGCAGGTAGTCTTCCCATTTCCTGGGTTGATGCATTACATGCATCCTTAACATATCCTCTAATATTTGATTCACTCTTTCTGTTTGTCCATCGGTTTGAGGGTGGTAGGTGGTGTTGAACAAAAATTTGGTCTCCAATCCAGCCATCAGTGATTTCCAAAAATTGGAAGTAAATTTTGTGTCTCTGTCAGACGCTATCTCTTTCGGCATACCGTGCAGTCTGAACACCTCTTTCATTAATATCTGGGCGATATCTATCACCTTGCAGGTTGATTTGACGGGGATGAAATGAGTAGACTTGCTCAGTTTATCCACCACCACCATAATGTCATCATTCTGTTTGGTTGAAGTTGGCAATCCAGTGATAAAATCCATGGAGATGGTTTCCCATTTCCATTCTGGGATGGGTAAAGGGTGTAATAGTCCTGCTGGGTGTTGATGTTCTGCTTTAACCTGTTGGCATTCTATGCATTGGGCCAAATATTTGGTTATGTCTTTCTTCAATCCAGGCCAATAAAATTGTTTCCGGGTGGCAATGATCATTTTCTGGTATCCTGGGTGACCAGTGTAGGGTCTTTTATGTAGTTCATCCATGATGAACCTCTTCAAGTCATCACAATTTGGAATGTACAATCTATCTCTGTAAGTGAGCAGACCTCCTTTAGCCATCTGGTAGTCTTCATATTTTTCTCCAGCAGGTTCTTTTTGTAGGTATAGGGTCACAGTTTGAACGAAGGAATCTATTTCTTATGCATTTCTGACTCTGTTCTTGACATCTATCTCCCAGGTACTCACCGCTGCCAGGTGAATTGTTTTCATGCTTCTGCTAAGGGCATCGACCACCCTATTCTCTTTCCCTTTAATGTGTTTGATTTCAAAATCAAATTTTCTAAGGAGGGCCATCCATCTAGCTTGTCTGGCATTGAGCTTTGGTTGGTCAAACAAATACTGTAATCCACAGTGATCTGTCATAAGTACAAATTTTCTTCCCAAGAGGTAATGCCTCCAAATTTTTAAGGCATGCACTATGGCAACCAGTTCTAGATCATAAGTCACATAGTTGACCTCATGTTCCTTCAATTTTCAGGATTCATAGTAGATCACACTTCCTTTCTGCATAAGGACTCCTTCGAGCCCCTCCTTACAGGCATCTGTGCACACAAGGAAGTCAACTTCTGGGTCAGCGATTTTCAACACGGGTACATGGGTTAGTAGATGTTTCAAGGTTTGAAACCGTTCTTCACATTGTTGTGTCCACAAGAATTTTGTCCCCTTCTTCTGGAGGGCAGTGATTGGACAACCAATCTTGGAGAATCCTTTTATAAATCTCCTATAGTATCCCGCTAATCCCATAAAGGATCTGATGTCTGAGACATCCTTTGGGGTAGGCCATTCCATGATAGACCTGATCTTGTCAGGATTTACTACTACCCCTTCCTTGGACAGAACATGTCCCAAGTAATGTACTTGCTTCTGAAAGAAGTCACATTTGCTGAATTTAGCATAGAGATGATGCTCTCTTAGCACTTGCAGCACAATTCTAAGATGCTCTTCATGTTCTTCTCTATTCTTAGAGTATATTAATATGTCATCAATAAAAACTAGTACAAATTAATCTAAAAATTTACTGAGTACATAATTCATTAAGCACATGAAAGTGGCAGGGGAATTGGTTAACCCAAATGGCACTACCACAAACTCATAGTGACCATACCGTGTCCGGAAAGTGGTTTTATGGATGTCTTCACCCTTGATTCGGACTTGATGGTATCCCGACCTCAAGTCAATCTTTGAGAAAATAGACACACCCCCCAACTGATCGAATAGATCATCGATCCTGGGCAAGGGGTACTTGTTCTTTATGGTTACTTTATTGAGTTGTCTATAATCTATACACAGTCTGAGGGTACCATCCTTCTTTTTCACAAACAGGACTGGTGCTCCCCATGGGGACACACTGGGTCGAATATAACCCTTATCCATCATTTCTTTCAATTGCAATTTGAGTTCAACTAACTTAGGTGTGCTCATCCGATAGGGTGTCCTAGACACCGACATTGCTCCTGGTGCGAGCTCTATCAAGAAGTCAATGTCTCTTCTCGGAGGTAGACCCAATACCTCTTCCGGAAACACATCTCTGTATTCTCTCAGGATAGGGTGATTTTCAGGGATTGGTTTAGCATCTTTGATTGTTTTCAACACCTGTATTGCATATAGGGGACATCCCTTTCGACAATACTTTCTCATTTGCAGGGATGATATTTGCCTCATCGAGACAGGTTTTCGGATCCCTTGAAGTGTTATCCTTTTTCCTTCTTTGCTCACACATTCTAAGGTTTTATGGTAACAGTCCAATTTGGCTTTATGGCCAGACAGCCAGTCCATACCAATCAACAGATCGTATGATCCCAGGGGTAATACATTAAGGGTTGCTTGGGTGAGGAATTCACCCAACATTAATTGGCAGGCTGGTATGACCTCCACTACCTTTCTTTTAGTGCCAATGGATATCTATACCAACCATGGCTTGGTTTATTTTTGTGGCTGTAGCTTACACTTATCAACAACTTTAGGGGCTATATAACTCAAATTTGAACCAGGGTCAATCAAAACAGACACCAGATGTTGAAAATCATACCTTCTATTTCCACCACTGAATCTTGGTGGTCAGCTTGGTTATTATCCAAGGCTGCATAAATCTGTGGCACACTCCTTGCCACATCATTGACTGTGGTTGCTTCCTGAATGTTATAAAATTTCCAACTATTTTGTTGTTGGTGTGGACAGTCTCTTAGGATATGCTCTTCTCTGCAACCCCAGCGTTTCAGAGGTTCTCTTTTTGGGTCATTAGTCTTCACTGGTATAGGTCTAGAAGTTTTATTTCCATATGATGATGGAAAGTTATGCTGGAGTACACTCCGAGTTGGAAAGTTCATTCTGGGGTTCTCTTTGTAGCTCTTAAATATTGAGGATTTGATCCCCTTTTTCTGAAATTTCAAACCACTCTTTTGTCTCCAGTCTCCACGAGACTCTGCTCGATGTCCATATTGTTCATGACAATATGTTTCATTTCGAATAGTGTCTTCTAAGGTCTTTGGCTCGTCGAATTCAATTTGGTTCTGGTATTCCTTGGGTAGCCCACTGATGAAGCGTTGCACCTTCGCCTTCTCTGCTTTGATGTAGGGTACATATCTCAATAAGTCGAGGAATTTGTTGACATATTCCTCTATAGTGAGTTGTCCCAGTTTGAGTTCATAAAACTCTTTAGCCTTCTCGTCGAAATATATTTCCAACAAATACTTCTTTCGGAAGTACTTCTCAAACCGTTTCCAAGACAGGTCCTCCTCACAGACCCCTTTCATATTATTAAGGTCTTCCCACCAGATGGAAGCCTTTCCGTTCAGATTGAAATTGGCCACTCGGGCCTTCAAATTCTATGAAAAATCATGGACTCTAAAATATTTCTTCAGTCCAAGTAGCTAGGCCTCAACTTCCTCACCCTTCTTTATCTCACCGTCGAAGGAGGGAGGTTTGGCCTTTCTAAATTCCTCAAATTTATGACTCTTGGAAGTCTTTTGCTTCTTCTATTTTATTTGAGAATAGGAACTGGTACTACGGCTGGAAGAGCCTTCTGAATTTATAGCTTCCTTCTCAGTGGGATCGTCCGGCACAGGTCCTTTACCTCTGGGGTGGACCTTTCTCGAGGTGATCCTCTCAGTATGGCCACTGATACGACCATGTTTCTGCACTTCGGGTTCATGCTGCATTTGTCGCTGTAGGTTGGATAAGCTCTGCAATAACATTGCATTAATTTCAGTTTACTTTTCTTGTTCTTTCATCATCCTTTCATTGTCGGCCTTGCAGCTTTGCAACTCAACCATGAGACTCCTCACAGTCTTGGCTAGGTCTAGAGGGGTTCCTATTTCTCTTCTTTCGTCAGACTCTTCATCTCTGTTGTGGGAGCCTTCTCCCATCTCTTGGTGAGTCACCATTCTCTGCGTCTGTAACTTCCCGCGGCTGATCATTCGCTTAGGTGAAAAGACAAATGTTGATTGTTAGTCAAGAGTTAGATATATTTTTATAATCTGCACATAATTTATAACTCTTTCACATGCATACATAGTCGGGTTCTCATTTCCAAGTTTTCAATCCTGGACAAGAGAGTTACGTTAGGGGGTTTCTCTTCGCAGGAGTACTTCGAATGAAGCTTATGCGGGACTCGTGCATGAGCCCAATCAGGCCGAGTGTTGTAACCATTCTCTGATACCACTTTGTCACATACCCACTACCTTTATCAGATTTTTCTGGCCTTCTGCTGGACCAGAACCCCTAAATATCCATGGAGGCCCAGCGTAAACTGGCTCTTTCTCTCTCCTTCTATGTTCCCATGTGATCGCGGGTCATGATCACGGTTCAATTTGGACGTAGTGCCTATTTGTATTTTGTGCCTCGATGCTACAGTAATGTCTAATCGTTCAACTCTGCAACCGCCGAACCCCGACAGGGCTCCGACCAATGGGGACGAATCAGTAAATGACCAATAGGAACAAATCCCAACAGGGGTAGAGAACCACCAATGAGAACAGGCCCTGTCGTGTGGTTAAGTGGAATACAGGTGGAAAAAAGGGAAACTCGACACAGTAGTCGACATGATAGGAGGGGGGCCCCACTTCACATGCCACACTATTTCGGACCCCCCCCCCTCCCCCCATTAAAGGCAGAATGGAAAGGGGGGTTCAGAATCCACTTGAGAATCATTGATCCCGGTGAGTTAATCTCGATCATTCGAGAGTTGCACGTCCAATTCCAGACCGCCCCCCCCCCCCTACCGCTAAAGGCAGAACAGTAAGGGGGCTCTGGAATGGAACCTCAGCTGTAGATCTGGGCAGGTGGACTCTAGCCGTCCAGATCTTCTCCCTGCTTATCCTAAAGCATATTCACATCCTGGCTTAAGTTGACATCTCATATCCACATCTAACGGTCATTACAGACCCTGAGATCCTCCGAAAGAATCTCGTCCGTTCATCGGGGTTTATCATCACGAGAATACGGACTTTCGATCACGGGACCCCCAAATCCTCGATCCCTGGTTTCCCTATGTGGTTAATCTCTTCGACACGTGGCCTCCGTCAATTGGATGGCTCAGATCTACTCTGGGGTTTCCACCATGGGAAATCCCAAACTCTTGTCAACAGGAATCCCGATTCCGTGATTCCCAATTTCCCGATGGGTGACTTTCCTTTCGGGACTTTTCCCGAATGCTCTGATTGCCACCACACGTCCTCCTATGATGGATGGTCCTTATCGCTTCTCGTGATTTTGAAGTTTCCGCGACAGAGATATTCTGGTATCTTGTCCCTTCGATCTCTGAAATGCCGATGGTCTCCCGATCTTGTCCACGTGTCCTCCTATGATAGATGACTCATATTGATTCCGGGAATTTCACTATGAAAATTCTCAACCTCATGTCATCGTGACTCCTGATTTCACGAATGATGATATCCTGATGGCCACGCCTCTCGTCAGGACTTTCAACCTCCTGTTCACGAGGGCTTAACCCTCATGCATCTCTTAGCCGATCCAACGGCTATCAGGTTTTTCTGGCTAAGATCTAACAGCTCAGATCTGTCCCACCTTGTGCACTCTTCCACTACTTCATGGATGTGGAAAAATCAATGGTCTAGATGTTCTCATGGATCGTGGGGGTCTACGATTCTGATTTCCTCGCTATTCACGAAGATAGAGGAAAAGGGGCAAGGTATGTAATGCCCTCGTTTCTTTCGTCAATCAAATGGTCGTGAATGACCATGGGTCTTGTGACAAAATCTCATCCATCAGTCGATACTTATCCCTACACTGATACTTCAGGATTTTAAGAGGGTCATTCCTCCTCGTACAGGGTTGCTAAGAGTTGCACAGCCAAGTCCTTTTTCCAGGTTCTTGGTAAACCTTTCCAAGGAGGGAATCTCTGTGAAGAGATCTATTCCGGGGCATCCTTGGAGACAGATAAGGGTAAACAACTTCTCGAGAATGGGATGGAAGCCTGACTTGGTTCAACTTATGCATAATTAAATTTATTTATCAACATAAGCCATGCGTGGTTTTTCTGTTATAAGCATATACAATTAGTAGTACTGATCAAAATACTACTCAGACATTCTTAAAATGAAAACATTCATAGTTCCGCAACTTATGAGCATAATTATCAAAATACATATATTTCAAGGTGCCAGAGGAAAAACACTTATCAGAAATAACACCAGGGTTAAGCAACTGCTGAGAGGGGTGCTCGTTTCCACCCAACTGTAGGCTTAGCGACTCCCAGTGGATTTACCACTAGCCACCCCCGAGCTGAGACCACGATGCTGTGAGACTGCGTCTCTATTTACCAGTGACCAGGAGCGAAGGTTGCAATCCTTCCTCTCTGCTATCACTCACTCTGCATAATGTCAGAGTTCTCCCCTTGCGTCTTCCCCCAATTTCTTCTACCCCATGCCTTATCCTCTTGCGAGGTTGCATGTGGTGCGATTACCCTCGTGCTGATCAGGTCTGAAGGCTTTATGGATGGGAGGTTCACCTTCCATCCCTCATTAAACCATCTACCTACCAGCCTGCGAGACATTTAATTCGGGGCCAGCGAGCCAATTTTGGTTCTCCAGGCCAGTGGAGTCCAAATACGGTATTAATTCTCGGTGGAAGTTAACGCCACCTTTCTAGGTGCCTTCCACCGCCATCATGGTCTCTTTTTCTATGCATCCCCTCTCAATAGTCCTGCAATATAAATTCATAATGTTATTCACATTTATTGACCTTTTCCACAAGGTCCATTTACATCACATATTCACATTTATGAGTTTTCCACAGTTCTTGGCCAGTCCAGTTATTTTTACAAGCTGGGGGAAATAGGGTGTTACACACTGATGATTGCAAGCCTCAAGGTACTCATAAGACTCTAGGTTCTGTTTCCAAAATAAATGAACTGAAGTCAATGGAAAGAGACCCGTTGAAAGGAGAACATTAAGGCATCTATCATCAGTCAGCGCAAGGTACAAAGTAGGAGCTTCATGATTTGGTGGAAATCATATGAAGAACATGTTCATGAACCAATGACCCTATGTGTCTTTCGTGTGTGCCAAGTGCAAGCGGTACATGAAAAAGACCCTCTGAATAGAATCCAATGATGAAAATTGCTGACAAAGGTGAGGAAACCACCAATAAGTCTAATGGCATCCAAGACACTGCACAAATCCCAATGTGTGAATAGATGTCTTGCCATCAAACACAAGGAAAACCACCAAGTCAATGACCAATGATGAAATCTAGACTGTTGGGTTAAGGTTACCTACCAATGATGAAAATAGGGCTAGGGTACATGATATGACTACATTATCATGTGATTATGAGACAAACTGAGGGTATGGCTGACATGCAAAGTCAAGATTTATGAGGAGTGAACGACACAGGTTTATAGACTTCCTTTGAAAAAGAGCATGAGACATATGGAGGACTCCGACAACATAGAACCGATGATGAAATCATGAGATGCATGAGTAATCAATGAAATTACTTATAGGGACTGGAAGAGTAATCAATCGATAGAGAAGACCTTGTAACAAGCTCAGATTCCTAAGGCCATGCTAATACCAAAATTATGATGATGAATCGACTCAATAACTTTGTGCTATGTTCAAAGGCGACATGACTGGTGCCAATATAAGATAATACTCCCTTCCCTCTTGTCTTTTTTTTTTCATAGACAAATGAATGCTATGATACAGAGGAGGAAACAAGTGTCGCATGTAAGCAAAACTAGTTCCAACAGTGGAACATACCTATGCTCAATGCAAGGAGATGCATGCGGGAGATGGACACTTGGGGGAATGTTCCTTCCTAGTTATAGGGTGTCAAATTGCAAAGGATATAATCAAGGCTCTTCTTGGTTGAGGATGAAAAAATACTGAGGAAAATGGTTTACAATGCAAAGTGAGAACCGACTATAGGCTCAATACTGCAAGAAAGGGTATGAGATGCAATCACAAATTAACGCCAAAAAAATGTCATTTTTTATGTGCTTTAGTCTACTTGGTGTGAAAAAGGGATAAACTTGTGCCAAATAGACATTCTTTCAAATCGAATTTACAAGTGTGAAAGAGACAAGTTCTCTTGGAAATATTTTCTCTTTTTGAAAATGAGTCAGAAAAGAGCTTAACTAAGACTCATGACCTTTCAAGTCCACTTTAACGAGTGTGAAAGGCACAAATCACTCAACAATATTTTCTCTTTTTATAGACGAGTTGGAAAAGAGATTAAATTAAACTCGTTTGGGAGTCCTCAGGGTATGTATGTTTATGAGTGAGAAATGAAGCTCAACATAAAGTCATGTACTAGATATGAGGGACTCTCGGTCCTATGGAAAAAATCTTTGCATGGGAACCAAGTGAAGTAGGGGATCTAACTAGGGCACCTATGTTCGGTATGTCTCTACCAATTGATAAGAACGTGACTTATAGTAGATGGAAGGTTATGTGTCGCAACAAATGGGTTCGTACCTAAGGCATAAAAGTGATAGTTATAGGATAATGCGAAAATGCATAACGGAGTGGATACCTATCCTATATGTTGGGTAATGAAAATACTTGCCTGGTGACAAATGACCAACATAATGTTGAAATCTGAAAGAATCCCTAGTTAAAACTGCAAATACCAACTCGATCTACCCTTGTATTAGTCAATTAGGTGAAAAAATGGTTTAAAACTATAGAAAGTGGGTAAAAATAGTTTATAAATAGTAACAAAAGTGAAAATTACTATACCATTTTGATTTTTTACCCAACTAGTGCAAATTGGACCAAAATACCTCCGAGATTCAAACGGTGATAGCAGGAGCATCAGGAAACGAAATTATCAATCGTCTAGATCAGGGAAATCTACTTCCTTTCCTTTTCATTTCTAGTGGATTAAATTTTTGAATTAGGTTCCAAATTTTTAGTTGTTGAGGGAGAAAAATGTGAATTTTGGTGTATGCGGGCTGTCTTCAATTTGGTCGCATATACGACGGGTTATACGCTCATGTGTAAAATACAACGATCATATATCAAGCCCTATACATGACTGTAATTGAAGTAGACCACGTACAGGCATGCAAACAATAATTTTTAAGGATTCTAACTCAATTTTTTATTTGTTCTTGGCAGGATGGTTCTTGAATGGAGAGAAAGAGAGCAGGAGGAGGTCAATGTTGTTGTAGATCGAGATCTAGGGGCCCAAATAGCCTTAAAGTGATGTGGCTTATATAAATTTTGGGTGCTCAAAGGAATGAGAGCCCAAGTGAGGTTGCTCGAGATGCTTGTGGGTTAATGGGACCTGTTGATGGGTCCTAAATCCCTTTAGTTCAACAACAGGAACCAAACCCACCATCGATGCCCAATTAGACTCTGCAACGTTTAATGGTGGAATGGTTCTCCAGATCTTGCGATCCGACCAATTAATCGATGGGATTTACGTTTTCTTGTGAAGGTGTCTCCTTCAGTTTGGACTTTCTCTTTTTGTATTTTCTCTTAGGTGGGACAGATATAAGATTGTAAGCCGGCATAAACCAAATTGGCAACAAAATGGGAAAAGTCTCTAAAATACTGGAGAAGAGGCTAAGCTTGGGATAACCCACTACTCAAGCATGCAGATGAAAATTCTATACCAAAAGCCTAGTACTAATACGTTAACCATGTGAGCATCCAATTACTGTCCGAGATACTAATTATTAGAAAGAAAACACATATGCGATAAGATACTAATCATCCATCACATGGTAACACAACGATTCATCTTCATCATAAATAAAATAACAACAAAACATTGCACCATATAACTTGACAATAGATTTAATTGCTCTTACTCATTACAACATTCGTTCATGAAACAAGATAGTAAATAGTTCTTCTCCACGTCCAATCACACATGCGTTTGATGAAAATATAACTTTGTCTCTGGTCCAGAAGGACTTCTCAATTAAAGCTAGCTCAGAAATAGTTCTTAACAAACCAAAAAAGAGAGTTTCTTGCAACAACCATCGACCTATAACTAATTGGTTGATGTTATTATTTATAACATAAAATTCAACTGAAAATAATGGCTAAGTGTAGATAAGTAAACAAAATTCACCATGTGGCATTATCTTCTAATAGTTTTCCAATAGTCATCTCAGGATATCCCTTCAAAAGGGTGACTTTTCTCATACTCTGACCAACTGATGAACAACTCCTTGCAGTTTTGGGCGTATGGAAATCTGTGTTGTTCCATTGGGAGCAGGGATAATTTTAAGGATGGAAATTTATATTAAAATGTAGAAACATGGACTAATCTTACTAGTCCTTAATATGCAAAATGTAAAATGTTTGGCGATATTTTTGTAAAAATATTCAAATTTATAAGGATTTAATATAGCTTCTATCAAATATTGGTTATTGTAAAGGAAAAATAATTTTATTCTATGAAATTTGGGCGAATCATTTTTAGAAAAAATGAAATTAGTGAATCTTTTTTTGGGGGAAACCATGGAAAATTAGCTCATTTGTGAAATTTATCCCCTAAAATCATATATGAGATTTGGGAGTGCGTGAAATTATTTGATCTCCATCATATGCACCCAATACTTGACCAGGCTAGAACTTAACTACTGAAGAACAGCCCGAGCACTGATCGGTTGTTCCAAAAATTGTTGTACTTGTCCTGACACTGTTTAGGTCACCTTTTCTAGTCTTTTGGCCCATGAATAATCTTTCTTGGCATGCGATTCGACTATGTTTCCCAAGTCGATGAAATCTTCGGGTGTTTTGAACTAGGGAAATTTGATATCCTTCATCACCTTGTTGATCTTCGAATCCAGTTTCTCTCGGATTCCTCAGTGAAGTTACAAAGCAAATTTTTCTCCATAGTCAGAGAGATCTTTCTTGCAATCGGAATTAAAATCATTTATAAATTGCTTATAGAACAATAATCGGAAAAATATATGTAAAGACGTAAGCATGAAGAATCTAGACTGGTGCATACCTGTAAATCTCACTAAGCTTGATTTTTGATACATACGTGATCTTTTCAAGCCTTCGGATTGCCTGCATCGTCTCTCTTAGCACTGTCATTCTCCTTCAATTAGGTTGGGTTACATCCATTCACCATATCATGAAAGATCAGGTATGGAAAACATGAGAGTCAAAGTCACACAAGTGGTCGGTTGGCCCTTGGGGTCGAGAAAGGATGTCAGATCCGAACATGTGCTGAAAATACAAGTAAGTTCCAAAAGAGTTAGATACTGTCATAAGGGAAGTCATTAAACTCTTCAGGTCAAGGCAATTTTCTCAAATATGAGTCGGATCAACAAGTGCATCAACCATCATCAGCTCATTATGGAGGCTGGGGAATTAAAAATAAATTGATGCGATCGTACTACACATCCTTTGCAACTCCTATCGACTGCATATCACATGCTCTGGATCATACCCATCACACGGAAATGACACATAAATTGTTTAAAACATCCCATCGCAAGGAATTCAGTGTTTCATGGCACGTTTCAACTCACTTCCTACTCCGTTATAAATTCTAGATGTTATGTATGTGTTTTACTTACCAGTCGAGGTTATGCCCTGAATCGTCTCCTGAGCCCAGCTCGATCAAATTATTTTCTTTGGGCCTTTGTCAAGTCACCCACGCATAAGGTAGATACCCTGTCGCACCATGGGAACTCCTAAAAACTCAAGGTGGGGCCTACGAGGCAACCGAAGCACCATGATTGAGCCATAAAATTCCTGGGACTCTTTCTTGTTTACAATGGGTGTTCCCGAGGCTTCAAAGGGATATTCCTACCTTCGTGTAGAAATGATAGTATCGCCTCATGCAGAGGATGAAGTGGAAGAAGTTAAATCAAAATGGAATAAGTTGGAATCCACGCCTCCTCAACAACAGATACCATAGAGGAGTGGAAGGCCCAACAAAATTAAGGAAGTCGAGGGGGAAATCCAAATCCTGATTGAGTCGTGTGCATGATCAGCCACCGAGGAGCTCCTAATGTGCGCTATCCAGATAGAGCCTATCAGAACCAGAAGTCGAGGGAGCAGGAGCCGAGCGAGAAAGACAGAAGCCTCAGGTTCTAATGTCCAAGGACCTAATCCGCAACTAGAGCAGGCACAACTCGCCATAGCTGAAATTTACCAGGAGAATAGAGAATTACGTTGGAAATTGGTGGCAAAGAACCTTGAGGTGTCAGCACCATAAGGTCATGAAGGGAACACAATTGGGCTCAAGCGGCATCTTCGAGAAGCACAAGATACGATCATGTAGTTGCGTAAAGCGCAAAGGGTGTCTGAAGAACAACATATGAAAACACCTCCGGGAGCGCGATGCAGTCGAGGCGAAAGTCCACGCATAGAAGAGGCATGTTGGGAGGACTATGTTTTGTATTCTCAAACGTGGAGCAGAATTTTGATAGTCTTCCCCTTTTTCTTTGTGAAAATTTTCATGTTCTTAATGTAACTGGGTTGGTTGGACAAAAGGTGTAGATGGTGTCTAATGTATGTAACCTGAGCCCGATGGGAGTCTAATATATAAAGTCTCAAAATTTTGACGAAAGGATTCTGGTCATAGTAGTTGAATGCATCATTTTTCTCTTTGCATGTGAATCTATTGTTTTCTTTGCCCAAAATTCTTGTAAGTTAACCCCAATTTTGTGCTTATTGTTGCTCCAAGTTGTTTTGTATTTTTATTGATATCCTTCTGCAAAACCTCCAATGCCGATGGACTTCATCGTACGGCACTGGCGTGGCACCACTGAATCGAGATACATGGTAATGAAAACTGGGAACTCAGATTACAGGTGATGGTCAGACTCGGGACTTTGTTCAAGTCAAGCACGCTATGCTTAACTTGGGACTATTGATGCCAAAAGGTATCGGGGACCATCATTTAGAAATAAACCCAATGCATGGTTTCCTTACGGATTATCATCTTTGAAATCCTCCGATACCGACAATGTTTTGGAAGTCAACAATTGGCAATATTGTTTCATTTTTGTTCAACGCTTACTCTTTTCACCTTTTACCAAAGATAAAAGGGATCGACCATCGGTGATATCCTTGAGTGACGCTTGTTGCGGAAGAACAAATTTCATTTACTGACTTCGACGAATATCGGTGCTCGACAACAAAGGTTCTCTTCAGTGATTTCCTTTCATGCTTAATCCTTCGATGCCGATCCACTTAAGCACGTCGGGGAAAATCCTTGACTGTCGATTCTTTAATTAAGTGTTAGTATTTTTAGTTATGGGTTTTCGCATGCTCAAGCGAACTTTTAGAGACTTAAATGAGAAACAAAAGTGATAAGAAAAGGAAATTTTTTTCATATTGAAGTAGAATCAGATAGTGCAAAAGATCAAGTGGTATCCAAAAAGTAAAATTTGACATAGGATTTTTAGGGTGTGTTGAGTGCTCAACAAATGGTGACTTACTAGGCGAAAGCATAATCTTTGTTCCTCCTTCATGTTCAGATGATATGAAAGATGGTGGAGAACCTTACTAGCTTTAAATCAGAGCTTCATTTACCCTTTCATTTGAAACTCTCTGGTTGATGCTTCTGGGTCTACCTGTGGGGTTTTCCAACTTTATTTCTCCTTTGTTTCCTGTAACCCTGACTCATTTCCCCTTTGACAAAGTCTAGTAAATTATTCACTGGAATGAAGCATTTAATTACCTTTAATCACTTGCTACAGTGTTTCTTCACTACTAGCGAGCATCCTTAGCCCCGATGAAGTCACCCCGACATCACAGACCTTGCTCTGCTACTAGCAAGCGTCCATATCCTCGGTGGAGATATCTGCATATAATCTCCCACTGTTCACTCATTTGATATATTTAACTTTGATTTCGGTAGAATTACTTGAGTGAGTGGGAGAGGATGACGTCTGTTTAACTTGCAAAGTGAGATGGTTTAAGGTGAATCCTTTTCTATCTCTATATTCATGGTTCATATAGTCCTTTTCAGCTTTCCCACTTTCCCTTAAGGTTTCACCAGACCACCGAGTAGACCTTTCTGCATTTCCCCAAATTTTTTCATCTGCGTGGGTTAGATAGAGGACTCTTCAAAGCAACTGTAGGTTCCTCGATGCTTCTTGTGTTGTATGTGAGAAATGAGTTAGGAACATATTTCACTATGTCACATGATTTGAGGTCAACCATTGTATTGCTAAACACAACCTTCAAAAGTGTGGAAATCAAAAAAACAAAAGAAAATAAAAAAACAAAAGTAATTCGCAGTCAACCTAGCTAAAACAACTCATGAAATACGCACACAAAACATAAAACTCAATTTTTATTTATTTTTAATGGAAATGTTGTTTTAGGGCTTGGCCGTATATGGGGAGGGCGTTAGGTTCCCCCCTAAGATTCTGTAACCGATAAGTACCTGCCCCAAAATTCTCAGCCACCTGGAAAGTTCTAAGCCATAGATTCTAAAACTTAGAGTGTTTTCCTTTAGGCTCATTTGCTCTATCCCATTTTAGGACCAAGTCCCCTACTTCAAAATTATTTTCTTTAGCCTTATGCTTTTCAAACCATCTTTTAATGATCTGTTGGTGGGCCATGAAATTTGATTTATCCTTTTCCCTTTTTTCCTCTAGCATGAGCAGAGTGTCAATTCTTTGTTGTATGACTGATGAAGGTTGTCCTTTAGAATATTGGGCTAGTTGAAGGGATGGAAGATAAAGATCATTCAGGAGAATGGCTTCCTTCCCGTAAGCTACAAAGTACAGGGAATTTACTATAGATTCCTTGGGTGTGACCCTATCGACCCATAGAGCATTATGGAGTAGATTATGCCAATTCCTTTGGTTTTCTACAACCGTCTTCTTTAATAGTCTCACTAGGTTCTTATTGGTTGATTCTGCCACCCCATTTCCCTATGGATAAAAATTTGCAGAATACCTAATTATGATTCCTTTATCTAGTGAAAACTCTGTCAATAGGGTGGAAGAAAAATAAGTTGCATCATCAAAGACTAGGACATAAGGGACACTAAACCTTGTGATAAGTTGTTTTTCTATGAATTGGAATATGACCTTCTCATTTACATGGGTTAGAGGGATGGCCTCTGCCCATTTCGTGAAATAATTAGTGGCACTAAGAATGTACTTGTGTTGTTTTGAAGAACTAGGTGTAATTTCTCCTATGATATCTAACCCCCATTTCTCAAAAGGCTTGGAGACAGTCACTGATTGGAGTGGGATTGCTTCTCTCTTCTCTCTCCCCATGGTTATTTGACAGGTTTTGCAGTTTCTAGCATAATTGTGAGCATCTTTGAACAAGGTGGTCCAATAATAACTAGCTCTCAGCATTTTATGAGAGGTGGTGTTTCCTGCAAAATTTCCATCGGCAGGGCCAACATGGAGTTCCTTTAGAACAATGTCTAGATCTTCACTTTCAAGACATCTTAATAGTACCCCATCATAATTAACCTAGAAGAGTACTTAATTTATGAGGCGATATTGTGCAGATATTAATCTGAGAGCTCTCCTTTCCATAGGGTTTAGATATTATAGATAAGTCCCATGGTGTAGGAGATAAGTTATCTTCTCGTACCAAGACTCTTGTCTCGAGAAGATGTATGAAACTTCACCACACCAACATGCCATTTCATTCTCCCACCTGAAATATTCATTTACTTGGTCCTCGGCTTTGAATGCGAGTTTGCATAACCCTTTCTCTTTAACTAGTTTGGTAGGTTTTATATATAGATAAAACTCTTGAACTACTGCCATCCAGTTCCCTCTTCTTTCCCCCATCTCCTGTTGGGTGAACACTGAGCAGACTACAGGATGAGGTATGATTACTTTGGTATGGTTCTTGAGGATGTAATACCTGAAGTGTTTTACTACTTTATAAACTGCATAAGCTTGTTTATCTACGACAAGATAATTTATTTCATCTACTTGGAGGTTAGTAATCATGAACAACACTGGGGCCTCGTTGTTTTCATCATCCTTCTGAGTCAATACCGCAACTAACGATTGGTCGGAGGTGAAAGTATAGAGGAAGAAATCTCTATTGAAATCAGGACTTTGTAACACGGGGGCTTGAGATATAGCAGTTTTGATGTTTCTGAAAGCATCCTTTCATTCATAATCCAACTTAAATTCGACATATTTATGAATCATCTTTTGTAAGGGTTTAATAGTTTCCACAAAATCGGGAGTGAATTTCCTCGCGAAATTGATTTGTTTGAAAAGCTACTGCATATATTTCTTGTTGTGAGGAAATGAGAGTTGAGATATGGACTTAATCCTTTCTGGGTCTATGCGAATGCCTGCTTGAGATATAACGTGGCCTAGAAAATTACTTTCCTCGACGCCAAAAATAGTTTTATTAGGATTTAAGGATATATCATATTTCCTACACCTTTCAAAAATATGAGTTAAGTGTTGGATGTTCTCTTCTCTGTTCTTTGAATACATGGTTACGTCATCCAGATACACTACCACACACTTGTTGATTAGTCTCTGAAATGCTACGTCCATGTCCGTTTGGAAGGTCACCCCTGTGTTTATTAACCCAAAAGGCATACGCTTATAAGTGAAGGTTCCCCACTTGGTTCGGAAGGTAGTTTTCAAATGATTTTCCTTTGAAACCAGGACTTGGTTGTAATCTGAAAAACCGTCCAGTAGAGAGAAAATCTTCGAGCCAGACACGGTATGCAGGAGTTGCTCCATTGGCGGGACTCGGTAAGTATCCTTCTCTGAAGCTCTGTTGAGGTTCCTAAAATCTACGCATAAGTGGATTTCCCTAGATGGTTCCTCAGAGGAACCATATTTGCTACCCACGTGGAATTCCTAACCTAGAAGATGATTTTGGCATCTAAAAGTTTCTTCAATTCCTGATACATGAGAGGTTACAGGGATGGGTGATACTTTCATAGCTTCTGTTGGAAGGGTTTTACTTTGGGTCTTGATGAGATAGTGTGTTTAATGATGCGGGTATCATAAGTTTTCAGATCTCGATAGGACCATGCAAAGACATCTTGATATTCTCTAAACAGTTTGAGATAAGATTTCCTTTCATCCTTAGATATAGTCGTGCCAAGATTCACATTCTTTGGTTTTTTGGGGGTTCCAATATTTATAGTTTCATGCAGGGGATAGGAGCTACCAGTATTTTCATTTTTAGGCCCCTTAAACCGTTCCTTGAGGTAAAAAATATTCTCCAAGTTAGCTATCCCTTTTGGGATTATGTGAGACTTTGATTTGTCAATAGGTTGACCTATCCGAGGATCAGTTCCTATTGATTGTTCCTAGAATAATTCATCGTCAATAGCTAAGTCTTTGAAATTTTCTTGGTTAGTTAGAAATTTTATGATCTGTTCATCCCCTTCAAAAACATTCCAATTAGAAATATCGTTGGGCATCGATGGTTTGTAGAGTAGTTCCATAGTGAACCAAGAAGCTTCATAATATTCTAGAGGTGATAGCCTCGAAGCAACTATGGCCAAGGAATCAACAAGGATATTCTTTTCTCTGGGGATCGCGATGATATTGAAAGATTCAAAATGATCTATTAATCTATGCACTTCATGTTGATAATTCTTTACATGTGGGGAATTGCAATGTATAGTATTCCTGACTTGTCTAACAATAATCTGTGAGTCTCCGAAAACATTTAACTCTTTGATGTTTAAGTCTATGGATTTCTTTAACCCTTGTATTAGAGATTCATTCTTAGTGATGTTATTTGTGCATTCAAATTCTAGTCTATAGGACAGGAAATGATGTTTACCTTTTGGATCAATGAGGATGCACCCTGCCCCTGATCCTTCCTGTGATTCAGATCCATCGAAATATATGGTCCAAAATTGTGAGCGAAAGTTAACCGTTTCTTCCTTCTTATTACTTTCTTGCCCTCCTATCTTTTGTCTAATGATTTCTAGCACAGGTTCTCGATAGAAGAGGGTTTCCTCTGTCGATATTGGCGATTTCTCTTGAAAAACCATTTCAGAGTTCTAAGTGAGAGGGACATCAGATGGAAGAGGGGATAAGTTCCATAAATAGGAATCGCAGGAACAATTTCCTAGCATGAGGAAATTTGTGTATGAGGGTTCGTTTAGGGTTTCTATATCACTGACTGTATGTTTTAGGTATCTCTCCCTATTGATTATGATCATATTCTTGTATCCCTTCAGTGGTAGCCAAAGGTGTTCCCATTCTGTACTAAAGCACCCATTTAACTTCTCAGACCAATATCGTCTTAGTAATAACCTATAGGCCTTTGGGATGTCTACTACAATGATGTCAATCACTTGCACAAACTTAGGATGTGTCGCTATCCTGATCATTACATCTCTGAGTTCCCCCATGACTTTGACCTGGGTTTTGTCTAGTTGTATTACATGTTTATCTCTCTTGAGAGGAAAAACATTTAATTTTTTTAAAATAGACAAGGGAATAACGTTGGAAGATGGTTCTGAATCTACCAAACAATTATTTAGGTTCCTATTGAAGACTTCAAGCGTTAAGAGGAATGGTGGGACAAAAGGTTTTCCCTTCTTATCTTCCGAGCAGGTATTCACAGTTGGTTTATTTACTAGATCTGTGGAAGTTAGATTTCCTTGCTACTCATATCTTGTCATAGGGTTTTCTACTGATTTCAAATCTTGTAGCAGGAAATATTTTTGTTGAGGGATTCTACATATGTCCATAACCGATATATTAGCCTTCAACTTCTTCAGATCTTCAACTATGTTGTACTCCAGTTTGGGCAATTCTCGGCTATGGATGATAATAGGTTTCTTACGGGGATCAAAAGGTTCTTTTGGGTGATCGAGAGTTGACCTTTCCCTTGACGTTTGAGAGGTAGTAGGATCCTTTGAGACAGGAGGACCTTTACTTCTAGTTTGCACAATCGAGACCTCTGCGAGGGGTTCTTGAACCTGAAATAGGTTGTCGGAAGGCATAATTAGGTCAGGATCCCATATCAGCATGGTTGTATCTTCTAGTGGGTCAATCTCTTCCTGGTTAGCAACATTCATAACTGAACTTCTTGGTTGTTCGGTTAGGTAAACCTCATCTAAAAACCGGTTGGCCATCAAATTCATGGCATGCACCCATTGAGGGAAGTCTATTTTAGAGTGGTTTTCCTAGTGATAAGTATAGAAAGAATCAGATGCAACATTCCCTAGATTGATTTTCAAGTTAGCTGGGGGAGATTCAATTTCTTTGAACGATGGGTTCCTTTTAAAGAAACGCTTATAGGGACTTTGGCCTTGGTTTCCTTCCCCAGTGTTTCTCTTCATGTTTATGATATCCTTTGATAATTTCTTAACCATGCGTTGTAGATCTTCTATGTCTCCATTACCCTTGTCGGGAGTCTGTTCTGCTTGTTTCCCTAGCAGTCTAGTCAGAAGGAGTCCTCTCCTGGGAGGAGGTGGAACTTCTTTTTTAACTAAAGAGACATGGACTTCTTTACACCCTTTCATCTAGAATTCTATTGTTTTAGCCTCTTCAAAATTCTCAACTAAGGTTTGTTTGGCAACCCTCTTCACAAACATGGAAATAGAAGCACATTAGCATACACTTCGATTTGAAACTCCTGAGTTGGTTTGGCTTCAGGCTAGAATTTGTTTAAGATGGTTGTGAATATTTGATTGAAATATTTAACCTTCTCTTTTGAACTCATGGTGGTTGTGAATAGTTTAGCCATCAGATCTCTTGTAGTGGTTTCTTCGGAAAATTTATCTAAAAACTATTTTTGAAACATTGTCCAACTAGTTATGGATCCTACAGGTAGGTTAAAATACCATGTGGAGGCTGAGTTCTCAAAAGTGTAGCGGAACAACCTGCAAACTACGTCTTCATGTTGGATGTTCATAAGTCTGATTGCTAGTATAAATTTCTTGATATGATCTTCAAGAAATCCTGAGGTTTCTGGGTCGAACTTAGGAAGTAGCTTCTCTCGATGTCGGGAAAGCTTATGGACTGGTCCTGAGAGGGCCAAAGAATCTCTGGCCAACCAGGGTTGATTGTTCAGTGGTGGGTTTCCCCTTTCTTCATTATGGTCATTGTTATCCTCCATATCTTCAGATTCTGAGTTAAACTCCTCCTCTTCCAAAAAATCATCTAGTTTGGAGACGTCACCGGCTGGCATTTTGGGTATCAGATCAAGATGATCTTGGATCTCGATGATTGTGAAATCTACTAGGTCTTCTATTGTGTGCACGAAAAACTCGTCAGGAGTATTAACCACTGGTCTGCTTTGTTGTTTTCTTCGAGGAAGTATCGAAGCTAAGGAAAACACACTGATCTGTCAGACGTATGCTCTTATGATCCTTCTGAATTGATTTAATTCCTCATGAGGAAGAATGTAAGGTATGTCAGGGTGCAAATGTTCTTCCTTGGGTAGTGGTGAGTTACGCGTTTCAAGAGTACTCAGCGTGTGTGGGCTGTCTTGGGAATGACTATCCATGCATGTGGGTTGTTTTGAATCTATAGGCTGTTTGAAATACTATGTGAAATATGTATTCAACCATTCATTCTCTGGCCCTCCTTCTAGCACCAATTTTGTTTATGGGTCCTAAATCCATTTAGTTCAACAGGAGGAACCAAACCTGCCACCGAGGCCCAATTAGACTCTATGGTGTTTAATGGTGGAATGGTTCTCCAGATCTTGCGATCGGACCAATTAATTGATGGGATTTACATTTTCTTGCGAAGGTGTCTCCTTCAGTTTGGACTTTCTCTTTTTGTATTTTCTCTTAGGTTGGACAGATATAATATTGTAAGCCAGTATAAACCAACTTGGAAACAAAATGGGAAAAGGCTATAAAATACTGTAGAAGAGGTTGAGCTTGGGATAACACGCTACTCAAGCATGCAGACGACAATTCTATACCACAGGTCTAGTACTAATACGTTAACCATGTGAGCATCCAATTATTGTTTGAGATACTAATTATCAGAAAGAAAACACATATGCGATAAGATAATGGAAAGAAAAATAATTCACCTACACTAATCATCCATCACATGGTAACACAATGATTCATCTTCATCATAAAGAAAAGAATAACAAAACATTGCACCAGATAACTTGACAATAGATTTAATTTCTCTTACTCATTACAACATCCATTCATGAAACAAGATAGGAAATAGTTCTTCTCCACGTCCAATCACACATGCATTTGATGAAAATATTACTTTGTCTCTGGTCCAGAAGGACTTCTCAATTAAAGCTAGCTCAGAAATAGTTCTTAACAATACAAAAAAGAGAGTTTCTTGTAGCAACCATCGACCTCTAACTAATTGGTCGATGTTCTTATTTATAACATAAAATTCAACTGAAAATAATGGCTAAGTGTAGATAAGTAAACAAAATTTGCCACGTGGCATTCTCTTCTAACAATTTTCCAATAGTCATCTTAGGATATCTCTTCGAAAGGGTGAATTTTCTCATACTCCGACCAACTGATGAACAAATCCTCATAGGTTTGGGCATATGGAAATCTGTGTTGTTCCATTGGGAGTGATATAGAATCAGATCTAGAAGCCTGACAGGGCTAAAAAAGGCTCAAAAATAAAAGTGCTCGGAATCTAACGAAACTAGTGCCATTGCACCTGTCTCGTCTTCCTGATTCCGGCCATATATTTACTTCGTCAAACGGGCTCCGTATGAGAAATTTATCGCGTTCTGTCTGAAAACCCAAACAGGCAAAAAAAAGGGATCACTGTACAGTCCGTATAGTGCCACGTGGCATGCTGACTGTATAGGCCATACGACTGTACAAATGGCTTGGAAACCCCTGGAGACAACATGTGGCAGGTGATGTGGTGTACGGAAGACAACTGGACCAATATATGGGTGACACATGTCACCACTGTAAGGGTGACACGTGGCACGGGATGAAGTTAGCAGGTGACTGGGAAGGTACGGTGGCAGGGTATGTGGACCATTCGTCATTTGATGCATGGAAGACACGTGGACCATCCGGAATTTGATGCATGGCAGGATTCTATTGGTTTTTGAGGTGCCACGTGGCCCAGTCATGGGCTGCCATGTGGCACCCTGTGGTTGGTTCATGATTTTGTATAAAATTTATATGGTTTCACCAGGGTCGAACCCCCGACCTCTCCTCCGGGCTATGGACTGGCAGGACCGGGATAACCGCCCACCCCTTGGGTGTTTCTTATTATGTATACGACACATATAATATTTAAGTTTGAATTAAAACTTGGTCGGGGGTGGAAAGGGCTGGGGCCTAGCCCCAGCCTGTGGATATATTACACCCCCATACACCCGGGAGCGCGGGGTTAAAACTATGTCGAAGTTCAGATAGGGCCTATCCCTTGGACCTCACATCGGCATGTAACCACCGCCATGTGACCCGAGACTTCAATCAAAACAAGGCGCGGGGGTTATGGGGCTAGCCCGAGATCCAGTCCTATGCCTACACACCACCGATGACCAGGAGCCAGGGACAGGGGGGCCAGCGCAGAGCCAATGGAGCACCCGACCACATGGTCGCCTCCCACATGAAGAGGGGCGCGCGTTTTGGGGGTTGCGCCATACATTTTATACAAAAGTGGTTTTTTTGTAATGTTTTGGGATTTTATTGATATTCTAAGCCTATTTTTAATAGATTTTCTCCATTATTGGGAGATATTGGGCATTTTTGGAGCCCAAATTTTGGGAGGAAGTTGGAGATGGATAACCAACTTCAGATCTATATAAACTAGGCCTGTTTGAGGCCATGGAAGGATAGTCAGAGAAAATTTATGCTGAAGGGAAGCCAAGCCAAAGCTATTTTTATGCAGGGAAGCTATTGAGGAGCAGTCGCTTGCGGGCCATTTCTGGGAGCTTCGGACGTCCGTTTTGCGTGTCATTTTCTTTGCAGGGTTCTAGAGATCTAGAAGAACATGACCAGATTAGTATTGTATCCAATTGGCACTGCTACGATGTACTTTTGATCTTTTGAACAGAAATAAAGAAGCCTCCCCCATAGAGACAAAGGCCAGGAGATGTAGGCAAAGTTGTGCCGAACTCCGTTATCAATTCTTGTGTTATGGTTTGCTGTCTATTATTTCATTTCAGATATGCATATGTGTATATGGCTGTCATAATTCCTCTCTTTTCCTCATTCTTTCATTAAGCTTCTCAATTGGATAATTAACGCATGCAAAATTAAAACTCAACCATAGTCATTAAAAGATTCTACGGATCAAGTGGTATCAGAGCTAGTTGACGTTTGGAATTGAGTTTTGCATGTTAACTAGGGAAAAGATATAGTGTGGTGAAGGTGAGCTTGTTGCAGAGAATCCATTAATTGGATTAAGAAAGAGAGCTTCTCATAGCGAGAAGATGGCATTGGAAGAAGGGATTTCTTAGGATGAGAAAGAGTTCCGGAAAACATTCCTTGCTATGTCGGAGATGGTGAAAGTTTTGTACGAAGATTACCTGGAACGAAAGAGACCAGTTTTGGGTGAATCTTCAAAGGGAAAAAGTGAAGAGGAAGAGGACCATCCTCATATTCCTCCTTCACCTCCATCATCACCTCCTTCTTCTCCTTCTTCTTCAAGTTCAAGTTCTAAATCTAGTGGAAAGAAAAATGTTCATAAGAATAAGAATGAAATGCCATTGTTAAAACTTGATGTTAAATTTGAGTTGCCCATATATGATGGTGAAGTAAATGCAGAAAAACTTGACAATTGGATCAGGCAGATGGAGGTATACTGCAGTTTGCAACAGATCAAAGATGAGGCCACACAAATCAAGTTGGCATCTTTGAGACTTGTAGGTACAACTCTCATCTGGTGGCAAAGCAAGCTGCAAAAGGGAACACAACAAGTGGGTAATGTATTTCCATCATGGAAGAGTTTCATTTMTTCACTTAGGAAACAATTCTATCCTTTGGGTTATAAAGAAAAATCATTAATTGAATGGAAATCTTTAAAACTAAGAAAAGGACAAACAGTGCAAGAATATACCGATGGATTTCAAAAAATGGCATTAATGTTAGACATCCCTTTACAAACATAAGAAACTCTTATGAAGTATATAGGAGGTTTACCTGTGCATATTAGAAACATTGTTTTCATGTTTGGACCCACTAACCTTGATGAGGTTTCTGTTCAAGCTACGTATATTGAAGTAGGGAAAGCAGGTGTGTCAGGGGAATCATCGTCTTCAAGGAAATATGACAAGCGGAAAAGGCATGGCAAGAATCCAAATGCAGTGACGAGGAAGGAAGGAAATCCCTCTTGCAAGCATTGCAAGAAAGAGGGACATGATGAGGACAAATTTTGGCAGTTGCATCCCGAGAAGAGGCCAAAGTGGTTCAAATAAAAGAAGGGAACACAAACAGTGGCAACGACAACAAAACCCACAGACTTGGGATCAGATTCCGGTGATGAGTCAAAGATCTCATTGGTTGGTATGACAGGTAAAATTGGTGAAGACATTGATTATAGAAGCAACTTGTTTCATATAAGGGTAATCATGTGACACACTAAGATAGACACATTAATCGACACTGGATCTCAATATAATCTAATCTCAGAAGAATTGGTTAAGCAATTGGGATTAAAAACACAACTACATCATAAGCCTTACACACTTACATGGATAAGCAATCATCATCAAATGCACATAACAAAGCAGTGCACAATCAAATTTTCAATTTCATCTAAGTATTTGGATGAAGTAACATGTGATGTAGTGTCATTAAGAGAATGTGGAATGGTCTTAGGTAGTCCATACTTATATGATCGTAAGGCAATCTTCTACATGACAAAGAATCGATATCAATTCACTAAAGCAGGTCAGGATTATGTGGTTCATGCTCATCATGTTAAAGAAAATAAAACACTTCAAACAATGGAACAATTAAAGAAGGCAATGCAAGCAAGCAACAAACCAATAATTGTTTCAAATGAAGTAATCGATCTTAAGCAAGAACACGAAATGATTGTTGAATGGAAAATCAATCATAAGTTGCTTCAAGATAAGCTCATGTCGTGCAGATATTTCAAGTATATCAGCTCATTTGCAGTCGTCTTCTTGATACTTTCATTAGTAATGTTTTCTACATGGATGATAGTGGCTTCAGTAATATGTAACAGGGTTCAAATGGCTAACAATATATTGTCAGTTGTCATGATTGTGTTACAGTTGATCTTGATGAGACAGGTGCACAGGACATAGTTCAGAGATAGAGGACAAGAAGGGTGGCCTATCCCGAGCTTGTTGATTGGTCAATAACCTTTTGGGGACCAAAAGGTCTTTTAGTGGGGAAGTGTGATCCAGAATCGGATCCAGAAGCCTGACAGGGCTCAAAAAGGCTCAAAAATAAAAGTTCTCAGAATTTGACGAAACTAGCGCCATTGCGTCCATCTCGTCTTCCTGATTCCGGCCATATATTTACTTTGTCAAACGAGTTTCGTATGCGAAAGTTATCACGTTTTGTCCGAAAACCCAAATAGGCAAAAAAAGGGGATGACTATACAATCCATACAGTGCCACGTGGCATGTTGACTGTATAGGCCATATAGCCGTACAGATGATGTGGCAACCCCTAGAGATGACACGTGGTAGGTGATGTGGTATACGACAGACAACTGGACCAATCTATGGGTGACACGTGTCACCACTGTAAGGGTGACACATGGGACGGGATGATGTCAGCAGGTGACTGGGCAAGTACGGTGGCAGAGTACGTGGACCATACGACATTTGATGCATGGCAGACATGTGGACCATTCGAAATTTAACGCGTGGTAGGATTCTATTTTTTGTTGAGGTGCCATGTGGCCTAGTCATGGGCTGCCACGTGGCACCCTGTGGTTGGTTCGTGGTTTTGTATAAAATTTATATGGTTTCACCGGGGTCGAACCCCGGACCTCTCCTCCGGGCTGTGGACTGGCAGGACCAGGCTAACCGCCCGCCCCTTGGGTGTTTCTTATTATGTATACAGAACATATAATATTTAAGTTTGAATTAAAACTTGGTCGGGGCGGAAAGGGCTGGGGCCTAGCCCCAGCTCGTGGATATATTACACCCCCATACACCCGAGAGTGTGGGGTTAAAACTATGGAGAAGTTCAGATAGGGCCTAGCCCTTGGACCTCGCACCGGCATGTAACCACCACCATGTGACCCGGGACTTCAATCAAAATAGGGCGCGGGGGTTATGGGGCTAGCCCGAGATCCAGTCCTATGCCTACGCACCACCGATGACCAGGAGCCAGGGACGGGGGGCCAGCGCAAAGCTAGTGGAGCGCCCGGCCACATGGCTGCCTCCCACATGACAAGGGGCGTGCGTTTTGGGGGCCGCGCCCTACATTTTATAAAAAAATGGTTTTTTTGTAATGTTTTGGGATTTTATTGATATTCTAAGCCTTTTTTTAATAGATTTTCTCCATCATTGGGAGATATTGGGCATTTTTGGAGCCCAAATTTTGGGAGGAAGTTGGAGATGGATAACCAACTTCAGATCTATATAAACTAGGCCTTTTTGAGGCCATGGAAGGACAGTGAGAGCAGAGTTATGCTGAAGGGAAGCCAAGCCAAAGCCATTTTTATGCAGGGAAGCTATTGAGGAGCAGTTGCTTGCAGGCCATTTCTGGGAGCTCCTGATGTCCGTTTTGCATGCCATTTTCTTTGCAGGGTTCTAGAGATATGGAAGAACATGACCAGATTAGTCTTGTAGCCAATTGGCACTGCTACAGTGTACTTTTTATCTTTTGAAAATAAATAAAGAAGCCTCCCCCACAAAGACAAAGGCCCGGAGATGTAGGCAAAGTTGTGTCGAACTCCGTTATCAATTCTCGTATTATGGTTTGATGTCTATTATTTCATTTCAGATCTGCATATGTGTATATGGTTTTCATAATTCATCTCTTTTCCTCATTCTTTCATTAAGCTTCTCAATTGGATAATTAACGCATGCAAAATTAAAACTCAACCATAGTCATTAAAAGATCTTACGGATCAGGGAGTGCGTGAGATTCTCTGATCTCCACCGCATGCACCCGATACTTGACCAGACTAGCACTTAACTACTGATGCACAACCCGAGCGTTGATCGAATTTTCTAGAAATTGTTGTACCTAACCTAGCGTTGTATCGGTCACCTTTTATAGTCTTTCAACCCATGAAGAATATTTCTTGGCATGCGATTCGACTATGTCATGCAAGTCGACGAAATCGTTGGGTGTGATGAACTCAAGCGATTCGATATCCTTCATCACCTTATTGATCTTCGGACCCACTTTCTCTTGGATTCCTTAGCAAGGTTACAGAGCCAATTTTGCTCGATAGTTGGAGGGATCTTTCCTGCAATCATAATTAAAATCATTTAGAAATTGCTTACAAAACAATACTCGAAAAAATATATGTAAAGACGTAAGCGTGAAGAATCCAGATTGGTGCATACCTGTAAATCTCGCTAAGCCTGATTGTTTGATACTTACGTGATCTCTACAACCCTTCAAATTACCTGCACCATCTCTGTTAGCACTGTAATTTTCCTTCAGTTAGGGTGGGTTACATCAGTGCACCATAGCATGAAAGATCAGGTAAGGAAAACATGAGAGTCAAATTCATGCTAGTGGCCGGTTGGCCCTTGGGGTCGAGAAAGGATGTCAGAGATGAACATGTGTTGAAAGTATGAGTAAGTTTCAAAAGATCTGGATATTGTCATAAGGGAAGTCATCAAGCACTTCAGGTCGAGGCAAGTTTCTCAAACAGGATTTTCATCAGCAAGTGCATCAACCATCATCAACTCATTATGGAAGTCGGGGAATAAAAAGAAATTTGTAACAACCCTGGTTAAATAGTTACATAGGGTTTATTAAGTATAATTAATTAATTAATTAACTGTCTTAATGTGTATTAGTTAAGTAATGATTAACTATTAATAATATTAATTAATTATTTATTTATTGTTTAATAAATGTCAATTAATTAATTAAATGATTACTTAACACATTCAAAGATTTGGGTAATGAATTAAATATCTGAATAACTTTAAATTATTTACAATAAGACTTTACGTATGCAAGGGGGGAATGAAGCATGGGGTGGAAGGATAAGGTAATAAAGGAATCAGATAAGGTAATAATGGGGAGGATAAGGTAATTAATGGAGGATAGGGAGTCGGTGAATGGGGGGAGATATGACTGGGAAGAGTTGGACGGGAGATTATTATGAAAATTTGGGGAGGAAGCATTATTTGGAAGGAGAGGACTGTATTTCCTGTTTGGGGCATATTTTCTGGTTTTGGGAGTTTGGTTTTGGAGGTTGGATGTACTTTTGTAGGGGGCACCTGGTTGCTGGGAGTTTTGGGCTTGGGGGCCAAGAATCCTCACAGAATCCTGGAGGTAGGGAGCTGTACAGGTTGCTCCTAGCTGGCAGGGAGGAAAACTTGATTTTGGGCACAATTTTAGCTTGGACACAGTTTCAGTTTGGGCTTGGACAAACAGAGTTGGGAAACAAATCACTTGACAGGTATTTTTATTCTTTATTATGGCATGTTCATGAATGTATAATGTTTCAATATGTTATTTATGTTGTGTATCTTATTCAATATATCATTTATATCATGCTGCCCAAAGTGAATTTTTCTTAGTCATAAACTGTAAACTATTATTTTACTGATGATATTATGCTGAACAAATTATAGTAGAAATGTTATATTTAATTATTTAACAAATTCTAGGATCTGTTAGAAAGATCTGGATATTGTCATAAGGGAAGTCATCAAGCGCTTCAGGTCGAGGCAAGTTTCTCAAACAAGATTTTCATCAACAAGTGCATCAACCATCATCAACTCATTATGGAAGCCGGGGAATAAAAAGAAATTTGTAACAACCCTGGTTAAATAGTTACATAGGGTTTATTAAGTATAGTTAATTAATTAATTAACTGTCCTAATGTGTATTAGTTAAGTAATGATTAACTATTAATAATATTAATTAATTATTTATTTATTGTTTAATAAATGTCGATTAATTAATTAAATGATTACTTAACACATTCAAAGATTTGGGTAATGAATTAAATATCTGAATAACTTTAAATTATTTACAATAAGACTTTACGTATGCAAGGGGGGAATGAAGCATGGGGTGGAAGGATAAGGTAATAAAG
>ML776581.1:2862110-2881520 GCA_009831015.1 Picea engelmannii
TCCTCACAGAATCCTGGAGGTAGGGAGCTGTACAGGTTGCTCCTAGCTGGCAGGGAGGAAAACTTGATTTTGGGCACAATTTTAGCTTGGACACAGTTTCAGTTTGGGCTTGGACAAACAGAGTTGGGAAACAAATCACTTGATAGGTATTTTTATTCGTTATTATGGCATGTTCATGAATGTATGATGTTTCAATATGTTATTTATGTTGTGTATCTTATTCAATATATCATTTATATCATGCTGCCCAAAGTGAATTTTGCTTAGTCATAAACTGTAAACTATTATTTTACTGATGATATTATGCTGAACAAATTATAGTAGAAATGTTATATTTAATTATTTAACAAATTCTAGGATCTGTTAGAAAGAACCTTACACATGGTATCAAAGCTGTAGTTCACAATTTGGGGCCAAGGGCCTACCCACCTACCCAGAATTAACCAAAAATGACCACTAAAACCCTATATTTACAACCCTTCAACAACCAAAGATAGCCCAGAAATGATACAGAAACCCCACGAAGAGAACTACCTAGAAACCCTAAAGAAAAGAGTCAGTGTAGCAGGGAAACAAGACCCCACACATCCCTTGTTCCATTCATCTTCTACCTAACCTGCAAATGGCAAAAATAAAATAAAAAAAGAGTCTGGTTATACATATAGAAGAAATATGTTTTGTTGCAATTGATAAAATCTAATATATATATATATATATATATATATATATATATATATATATATATATATATATATATATATATATATATATATATATATATATATATATATATATATATATATATATATATTGTATAAAAAAAATAATAATAACAATAAAATAGAATAGTAATTCATATCTACACAAAAATCAGATCGCTATCTTAAAATGCAGTGTAAAGAACTCCCAAATAATGCAGTGAAATACAAACTATATATTATCTCTGGAATTGTAAAATCATTCACAGTTGCAGTTATTCTTCGTGAAATGATTGCATTTGCTTTTCCACACAGGTGAGATTGTAGAATTATGGATTCACCTACCAGGTGATTTTAGAAGAACTTTGTCAATCTGGAATTAGAGTACTTAATGATTAATTCATTCCTCTAAATATTCATAAATTCATTCCTTTAAATAACACCTATCAAAAGAATACAGATTATAATGATTGTCAATTAAAAATAACAAAAAAAAATATATTAAACCTCTGCATTGCTTTCTGCAGTCTTCAACAATAGTAACAAAAATTGAATAGACTTGACAGGCCAGTGGCCCTGGCCATTTGAATGCTGAGACTTTTCTTAGGAAGTACGTCCTACCCCCCACAAAAATGACCAAGCGCCAAGCTCAAAACAAATTCGTCTCCAAGGCTTCATTCCCCCCATTGACCCCACCTGTGACAAACCTACATGTTAGCAAATATGAACAGGCAACATCTTCAAAAACTTGTATGAATATCTTGGAATGCCAAAGGCATAAGTAACAAAATTCTTGTCGTGCATTTGCCACCAAGATGAATGACCATTTTGTCTAGATGCATGAGCTGCTTCATCATCAATTATAGAATCTAAAAGTATATTATCGATGCCAATAATACCATTGCTACGTTGGAATTTATAACGTTTTCTACACAATCTAATGAAAAGAAGGGCACAAGCCACTAGTACCACTCCAACAATAACACTAATGGAAAAACCAAGGATTATTTTTAGAGCCCAAATTTCATTTCGTCTATAGATTGTATACTGAAGGTTGTGCACATCATTTCTGCGGACGAAAAACAAATATGCCAGACGGTCTGCACCACATCTAAGCATGCCCTTAAAACCTATCTGAAAATTGGGTGTGCCTGTGAGATGGGATCCATCGCATGATGATGACAAGGAGCCAATTAAGATGAATCCATAATAGTTCTGGCCAAATTCTGAAGGAGGGCCGCATGGGAAATCAAACACCCATGGTGCGAAAAGGAAAGCCAAAAAAAAGAAAATGGGGGTTTGGGAGTCCGCGGGGGTCGAACCCCGGACCTCCCCCAATGGACAATGCTTTGGCAGAGTTGAGCTACATAATATACAAGCCAAACGCCCAAGAGCCACCACCATAGACATGCCCAATCTTCTATTATTCTAGGATTTAATCTAGAGTCGAGGCCATATGGGAGATCTAACACACACAGGGTGCCAAGAGGTAGTATATAGTCAAGGAAGTGCACATAAGTCATCAAGCACCAAGCCCATAGAGAAGCATAAACCAAACACAACAAGCACCCAAGACCAAACGCCATGGCCCAAGGTAGCCTGTACGCTGTAAAAAAAATAATAATAACACAAAAAAAATGAATAGAATTTTTTTTTTACCACAGGTTAGCAACCCATTACAACACATGCAAGTCAAGGACTAGCGCCCAAGCACCTACACCAATTCATATGGGAGAGGATCCCATGAGCGACATAATGAGCTCAATGCATCACAGTACAACCACGCAACACAACACAACACAACACAAGTCGAAGCCAGCCACATCACACAATGCAAAAGAACAACGATTAACACTAGAGCCACCCCTGATCCGACCTGCTACTCTGCGATTCATGGGCTGGATTCACAACCACTAACACATGCCACTAACAATGGCAGCCATGGATTTAACAGTAAATAAAATACACAATAGCAAATACCAAGCTCAGCGCACGCGCCCAGCCATGGAGGAGCAACCCACAAAGGAATGGAGGGAACACGCCACTGTACACGACGCGCCCTCCAGACCTTGAAACCATGGACACCAAGGTCGATTGAGCAGAGAGATGGCCATGGCCGACCTCATCCTTCACCCAGAGCGTTTGACACAAAAAAAAACGAAATGAAAAGGAAGAGAAGGTAGGGTTCAAAGAGATAGGGATGAGGAAATTAGGGTTAGGGGATAAGAATGGAGGAGAGGGGGCACGTGGGCCTCATGCGAGGACCCACTGCCCGACTCTAGATTTATTATTATTATTATTATTTTTTTTTTTTTATTCATTTATTATTTTAATTTTTTAATATATATTTTTTTAATTCTAATGTAATTGTTTTATTTATTATTATTATTATTATTATTTTAGTTTATTGTTATTTTTATTATTTTTATAAAAAAAAAAGATATTTTTATTAAATATATTATTATTATCTTTAATTAAGGTTTAAATTATTAATGTTTAATTTAGGTTAAATATTAATTATTTAATAACAATAATATTTAAATCTAAATATATATACAAAGGGATAACTAATCAACTAATTAATGTGAATAATCAGGATGATTAATTAATTTAATTGGTTAATTAAATTGGGGATTAACTAAGTGATTAGTTAGGTACTTAAGCAGGATACCAATGATAATATTAAAATTTCCGGATTAACTAAATGCCTTGATTAAGGTGACTGAAACTTAGGCTATGTTGATTAAGTTTAGTATATATTATTAGTTTTTAATAATTAATCAACATTGGGTTGGAAGTCACCTTAATTAATTTTAAATGCAATGTATAAGGACTTAGACCAAGATAAGGAGGAGGAGGCTTCATGCGCACTAGGCAGGTAAGTTAGAGAAATTGGCGAGTATGGCGCAAAGCTAGCATAGCTACGAGGCGAGAGGGTCAATAGTTTTCTTAGACAGTGACACCAAGCTTAGACACTTAACCCTAACCTAGCCACTCCCCTAAAGAGAGTAACTTCTGTTTACAGACAAGTAAAGAAAAACTTACGCCTAACCCTGTTTTCTAGTTAAGTTGTGCAATGAGAAACATCCTTGAACTCACCCTGACAACTTTGGTTGATGCAGGTTAAATCATATAGGATGGTTAGGACTCAATGGAATCGAGGCAGAGAATCATCATCGCAGGCACTGCCAACACTGCCAGTTCCGCCACCACCATCGCCTAAACTAGCTCTCATACTGCGCTCTTTGGAGGCCATAAATGAGACTTTAAAGGGGCGACAACTAGCAGGGATTGAAGTGGAACCCCCACCATATGGAACAGGTAATATAGAAGTGTTGAGGGATTCAGGGGGAGGACCTCCACCCGAAGACATCACTAGAGAACTGCAGAAGATCAAACTTCTGGAGTTTGTCGGGGGTCGCACCAGTGAACGCGCGGAAGCATGGTTGGAAGGCATGACAAGGTGTTTTGCCTTAAGGGACTATGCGTCCACCTCAAAGGCGAAGATAATGATTTTTCAATTAAGAGACAATGCCTTGAACTGGTGGGGAAACCTGGAAAGACAACTGCATCTTACCCCGGACACCATATCTTGGGAACTTTTTGAGGAGAGGTTTCAAAGGAAATATCGGCTAACTTACTATGAGGAACAATAGGTAGAAGCATTTCATGCCTTAGTACAGGGAAACAAGACCGTAGACGAATATGATATCAGGTTTATGGAATTGGTCAAATATGTTTCATACATGGATAATGACCAACGACAGGCATAACGCTTCATCTATGGGATAAACCCTAAGATAAGGGCTATGGTGCGGATGTGGAAACTATCTTCAGTAGCAGAAGCTATGGAAAATGCATGTTATGTGGAGGAACACATGAACTTAACTGGAGGTATGAGACCTTCCTTTCCACATCATCCTGGATTCGTGGGGAAGGCCCCTAGGACATTTCCTAGGGGAGGGGGCTCAAGTCCACCTCCATATGGTAACAAATTCGCACCAAGGATAGTAGCCGCAAGGATTTCAATGGCAGCAAGTGCAACATCTTGTTCATCACCAACGACGCAGGTAGGTCCATGGCCATCTCAGGGAATAACTAGTAGGGGCAGGGGTTCCAGGGGAAGGAACTTGTTTCAAATATAGTCACATAACAATGTGCAGGTTCAATCTCGTGTTACCTGTTGGGGATGTGGAGGACCCCATTACCAGCGTGACTTCCCATAGTTACAATCAGGATTTGTGCATAGAGAAGGAAAGGCCTCGATGGGAAGAGCAAGTAGAAGCCACCATATTTACACAACGGTTAATAATCGCCAGGCTGAACATCAATCCACGGTGGTGGAGTCGTCAGGTACACTAAATCATATCAATGTAAAGATTTTATTTGATTATGGTGCGACATATAGTTTCATTTCACCATCTGCATTAGAGAAGAGTGGGTTGGTAGCCTACGCGCACAATGACTTTAAACAAGTCGAGATGGCTTCGGGGGAAAAACAAGTGGTAGGACTAGCATCGATAATTGTATAGTATACCTGGGAGTGTGTACTACCAGGTTGAAGGTATATGTCACTTCTCTTGGGGCGTATGACCTAATCATTGGAATGGATTGGTTAGAACCTCATCGAGATTTGGTAGATTGTTTCGCAAAAAGGGTGCTTTGTGTCGACAACGAAGGAAGGTTAGTAGAGATCCAGGGTGTATGGAGAAAGGTGTCATTACGCTTTATCTCAACTATGAAGGTTAAGCGATGCTTGAGGCAAGGGTGTCGACTATATGTAGTAGAAGCAGTGAATGAAAGGAAGGGACCCTCATTGGATCAGTACCGTGTATTGTCAGAATTTAAGGATGTTTTTCTAAATGAGTTACCAGGGTTACCTCCTGAGAGGGAGCTTGATTTTACTATTGAGCTAAAACCTGGTGCATAACCAATTTCCAAGACTCTGTATCGGATGACAATGCCGAAACTTTGTGAGTTGCAGATGCAGTTGAAAGAGTTACTAGACTTAGGGATATTAAGGCCTAGTGTCTCACCTTGGGGTGCACCAGTAATTTTTGTAAATAAGAAGGATGGTTCCTTATGACTATGTATAGACTATAGGGACTTGAACCATGCTACAGTGAAAAATAGGTACCCAATGCCATGGATAGATTACCTCTTCGATCAAATGAAAGGAGCAATGGTATTCTCAAAGATTGATTTGTGATCAGGGTATCACCAGTTAAGGATTAAGGAAGGAGATATTCCTAAAACTTCCTTTCGAACTTGGTTTGGACATTACGAGTTTGTCGTAGTACCTTTCAGATTGACCAATGTGCCAGTAGTATTCATGAGCCTCATGAACGGCGTATTCCGAAAGTACTTAGACCGTTTTGTACAATTCTTTCTAGATGACATCCTCATCTATTCCAAGAATGAAAGAGAACATGAGGAACACTTGCGAGTGGTGTTGTCCTGCCTTAGGGAGAACAAATTGTATGGGAAGTTGTCAAAGTGTTCCTTCTTCCAGAAATAAATTCACTATTTAGGTCATATCATTTCCAGTGAAGGAATCTCTGTGGACCCCGAAAAGGTAAAGGCCAATATGGAGTAGCCAGTGCCGAAAAATGACCATGAGGTGAGAAGCTTCATGGGGATAGTAGGTTATTATCAAAGATTTGTGGAAGGATTCTCAAAAATAGAGAAACCCATCACCACTTTGCAGCACAAGGGGGTCAGGTATGAATGGAAAAAAGAATGTGATAGTGCATTCATTGAGCTTAAGAGGTTACTAACTAGTGCACCAATTCTACGAGTGTCGAATATGGAAAAGGACTTCACAGTCTGCATGGATGCCTTGTGTTGACACTCGGAACTGAATTTGGGTTGCATGCAAATCAATCCCGAGGCAACCTCGAACCACTTTGGAGTGGAAGTTTCCCCGCCCAACCCAAGAGGGATCTCTCGAACAATGTCACAATATGATCTTCAGTAAGCCTGAAATGGTGGGTAGATTTATGGGTAAATGATGGTTTTGGATTTTTAAAGTTTGGGGGTTGGAATAGGGAAACAGTCCATTGGGCATGGAGTCAAGTGAAAACCGAAGAAAGGAGATAATAGCAGTGATCGTATAACTTGAGGAAAATGTGGCAAAGTAAGTCTATCTTTCAGCAATTGATAATCATGATGCGGTAGCGAAAAAAGAAAAGAAAATGCCATCACAGTGAAAGCATCTATCAAGGATGAATTTTCACTACAACTTTAGAGGAAAACAAACAAAGGTTGATAACTAGATGCAGAGCACTTATCTTGAACGAATTCTGATCAGTCACCATAGAACACAACACATATATATCAATTGTGTGTAAGGAGCATATAAAATGAATTCCAAACAAATTTTAACATAGCTGAAATGAGGAAGAGATAAACAATATGATAATGACAACAGGGAGAACATACTGAAAGAATCGACTGTGATGAATCTCACAGTATCAAGTAAACATGTCTTCTGTATTACTCCATTCCGGGTTTACAAAATAACTCAGCATACAAAGGGAACCCCTCTTCAAAAGAGTTTTTTTCCCCAGCTTTCCCCCTCGCTCCCTCGCTCCCCTCTGTCAGCCTCCTCCAACGATTATTTAACTAATCACCCTCTCAATACGTTACATAACTCAGTTTTTAAAAGAAATAAATTAAAAATAAACGGTTTTTCTTCTGGAATTCCACGACTGCCAGATGCTATGCCGTTATTAATCTTTGTTGTTCAGGATCACAATAAAACATTGGTGTGCACTGGAAAAAACTCATTCAGGTACCCCTGGTCTCCACCATTGTAGGAAACGATATCCCTCCTATGTCGCAACCGGAACCTGAAGGTGCAATTCGAGGGCTCGATCATCATCATTCCCGAGTTGAGAACGAACCTGCTATTACCTGTCACGAACGAGCAACTCCATCCCATTTGTGGGAGTTCCTCTGCTGTTTTCTATTGAAATGTGTAATGATCGGCTTTTACAATTCTCGAAAAGTAGCAGGCAAGGTGATTTCCTCCGTGGAGAATTATTCCAACCACGATTCTTGCGGTGATTAGCTTATGGAAATTAATATTGTCGTTGAAAGGAACGACTGAGATGAACCAGGTCGAACAAAGCCATGTAATGGTGTTTCTGTAGACTGGAAGAAGAATGAGCGCCATATTGAACTTTAAAGTTTCAGCAGCGCCTTTCGCAGTACACAGACAATATCCCATGACTTCAAACCCAGACGTTTTTCGGTACTGGAAAAACTTCCAAAGGAAAAGTCCAACACAGATTAACAACCATAGAGAAATAATCCAGGCACGTTTCCAATTGCTTCGAACTAGAACTTTTTCTTTTCTTAACGTGTTCTGCAGATATCGTTTCTTTCTCGGTGGCCCTAGAGATTGGCTGTAATTCTGGTAGCCTTCGCTTTGAAATACTTCCTTGAATAGAGTTTCGAGCTCGAATAGCCCAATGTATCCTAGGTTGTCGAGATCAAGTTGTTCCATAATCAAAGTTGCGTATTTGTCTGCCTGTTCTTGCAATATTGAAAGCTTATTTGCTGATGCACTGAGCAGAATCACCTGAAATGAAATTCTCCTTCACTTTTTCTTCTGAGATACGACTGTCTGAATCTTTATCGTAGAGGTCGAAGAAAATTTGTATTCTCGACTCGAAGCTCTGGTCCGTGATTCGGCACCAGTACTCGTGCAATTCTTCCTTGGAGATGCTCTTTAAGTGTTGGCCCCTCTCCCTTCTTCTACTAAGTGCATCAAACAATTCTAAGGCAAATTCCTTGGATTCTTTCATGCCAATGCATTCTGCAAAGTCTGAGAAATTGAGAAAATAGTTACACAATGCAAGCTTGTTGAAGCGGCATTCGACCTCGGCCCATAGCTTATCTAAGTCCTTGTCACGGGTGGATCTGTTGATGAATCTGATTCCTATGATTGCATGCTCGACCATGGATAAGCTCTTCTCAAGCCGAGGCTTTTTTTTGTCCTTCATTATTACTGTCGTCAATCCAAAGATCAGGAGAAAACGTTAAGGGAACAATCCGAGTAGTCAAGGTACCACTTCTTGAAGACCATCTAGAATGTTGCGAGAAGGATTCTATCTGTTGTTAAATTTGGGCGAAAGTGCCTCAGTAAGTTTGGAAATTTTTAATATCTGTTACAACATAGGCTCCATATAGGGATGGTACTTTCCTATAAAGTGCCAAGAACAGTAGACCAGGTGCCTTCATCCATTGGGAGACCTAATGTGAAAGCTGTAATTCTGAGTTCTCCTGCGAGTGAAATCACCATCGGAAACTTTTAATGGAGTCGCCAGAGCATGTGCAACCAACATTTTCCTATGACCGACTTCTCAACCAGGCCTTAGGACTATGAAAATGTCATTCTCCTAGGGATAGATATCAACTTTGATTTCCCAGCAACGACACCAAAATGTTGACACTCGGAACTGAATTTGGGTTGCATGCAAATCAATCCCGAGGCAACCTCGAACCACTTTGGATTGGAAGCTGCCCCCCCCAACCGGAGAGGGATGTCTCAAACAATGTCACAATATGATCTTCAGTAAGTGTGAAATGGTGGGCAGATTTATGGGTAAATGATGGTTTTTGATTTTTAAAGTTTGGGGGTTGGACCAGGGAAATAGTCCATTGGGCATGGAGTCAAGTGAAAACCGAAGAAAGGAGATAATAGCAGTGATCGTATAACTTGCAGAAAATGAGGCAAAGTAAGTCTATCTTTCAGCAATTGATAATCATGATGCGGTAGCGGAAAAAGAAAAGAAAAGGCCATCACAGTGAAAGCATCTATCAAGGATGAATTTTCACTACAACTTTAGAGGAAAACAAACGAAGGATGATAAATAGATGCAGAGCGCTTATCTTGAACAAATTCTGATCAATCACCATAGAACGCAACACATATATATCAACTGTGTGTAAGGAGCATATAAAATGAATTCCAAACAAATTTTAACACAGCTGAAATGAGGAAGAGATAAATAATATGATAATGACAACAGGGAGAACATACTGAAAGAATCGACCGTGATGAATCTCACAGTCTCAAGTAAACATGTCTTCTGTATTACTCCATTCTAGGTTTACAAAATAACTCAGCATACAAAGGGAACCCCTCTTCAAAAGAGGTTTTTTCCCCAGCTCACCCCCTCACTCCCTCGCTCCCCTCTGTCAGCCTCCTCCAACGATTATTTAACTAATCACCCTCTCAATACGTTACATAACTCAGTTTTTAAAAGAAATAAATTAAAAATAAATGGTTTGTCTTCTGGAATTCCACGACTGCCAGATGCTCTGTCGTTATTAATCTTTGTTGTTCAAGATCACAATAAAACATTGGTGTGCTCTGGTAAAAACTCATTCAGGTACCCCTGGTCTCCGCCATTGTAGGAAACGATATCCCTCTCGTGTCGCAACAGGAACCTGAAGGTGCAATTCGAGGGCTTGATCATCATCATTCCCGAGTTGAGAACGAACCTGCTATTACCTGTCACGAACGAGCAACTCCATCCCATTTGTGGGAGTTCCTCTGCTGTTTTTTGTTGAAATGTGTAATGATCGGCTTTTACAATTCTCAGAAAGTCGCAGGCAAGGTGAGTTCCTCCATGGAGAATTATTACAACCATGATTCCTACGGATATTAGCTTATGGAAATTAATATTTTCGTTGAAAGGAACGGTCGAGCTGAACCAGGTTGAACGAAGCCATGTAATGGTGTTTCTGCAGACTGGAAGAAGAATGAGCACCATATTGAACTTTAAAGTTTCGGAAGCTCCTTTCGTAGTACACATACAATATCCCATGACTTCAAACCCAGACCTTTGTCGGTACTGGAAAAACTTCCAAAGGAAAAGTCCAACACAGATTAACAACCATAGAGAAACAATCCAGGCATGTTTCCAATTGCTTCAGGCTAGAACTCTTGCTTTTCTTAGCGTGTTCTGCAGATATCATTTCTTTCTCGGTGGCCCTAGAGATTGGTTGTAATTCTGGTAGTCTTCGCTTTGAAATACTTCCTTGAATAGATTTTCGAGCTCGGATAGCCCAATGTATCCTAGGTTGTCGAGATCAAGTTGTTCCATAATCAAAGCTGCGTATTCGTCCACCTGTTCTTGCAATATTGAAAGCTTATTCACCGATGCACTGAGCAGAATCACCCGAAACAAAATTCTCCTTCACTTATTCTTCTGAGATACAACTGTCTGAATCTTTATCGCAGAGGTCGAAGAAAATTTGTATTCTTGACTCGAAGCTCCGGTCCGTGATTCGGAACCAGTACTTGTGCAATTCTTCCTTGGAGATGCTCTTTAAGTGTCGACCCCTCGCCCTTCTTCTACTAAGCGCATCAAACAATTCTAAGGCAAATTCCTTGGATTCTTTCATGCCAATGCATTCTGCAAAGTCTGAGCGATCGAGCAAATAGTTAGACAATGCAATCTTGTTGAAGCGCCATTCAACCTCGGCCCACGGCTTATCTAAGTCCTTGTCACTGGTGGCTCTGTTGATGAATCTGAGTCCTAGGATTACATGCTCGGCCATGGATAAGCTCTTCTCGAGCCGAGGATTTTTTTTGTCCTTCATTATTACTGTCGTCAATCCAAAGATCAAAAGAAAACGTTAAGGGAACAATCCGAGTAGTCAAGGTACCACTTCTCGAAGACCGTCTAGAATGTTGCGAGAAGGCTTCTATCTATTGTTAAATTTGGGCGAAAGTGCCTCAGTAAGTTCAGAAATTTTTAATATCTATTACAACACCTTGAAGCAAGGGTTGGGGGCCGTGCTAATGTAGGATGGAGGAGTGATAGCTTATGCATCAAGGAAGTTGAAGAAACATGAAGAGATTTACACTACTCATGATTTAGAGTTGGCAGCTGTAATGCTAGCTCTGAAACTTTGGAGGCACTATCTTATGGGGTGAAACTTTGAGATCAAAACAAACGATCAAAGTTTAAAACATCTCTTCACTCAAAGGTATCTGAATGCTAGGCAAAGGTGATGGAGTGAGTTTATGAGTGAGTATGATTTTGGTATTTCATACATCAAGGGAAAGGAAAATGTGGTCGTAGATGCCTTGAGTATGAGACCACGTGTATTCTCCTTGGTACCTTTAAAGGTCAATCTGAGGGAACATGTGTTGACGCAACTCCAAGGAGACAGTTGGTATTTAGTGGTTACTTCAAACCTCCAGAGTGGGAGGCAATTAGATCCAAAGTATGAAGGATATAGTCCAGAAGCAGATGGGTTGTTAAGATATCGAGGAAGGATGTACATCCCTGAAAATGGGGATATTCGAAGCATCATACTGAAGGAAGCCCATAGAGAACTTTATTGTGCGCATATAAGTGTGAAGAAGATGTACACAGACATGAGGAAGCTTTTCTTCTAGGTAGGCATGAAGCGCGATGTAGTCCATTTTGTCGCCAAGTTCCTAGAGTGTCAACAAGTGAATGTCGACCACCATCACCCAACAGGCCTCCTACAACCACATGATGTTCCTATGTCCAAGTGGGAAGTCATCTCTATGGATTCTGTTGTGGGTTTGTCACTCACATCTCATAGACACAATGCCATTCTTGTCATAGTGGATAAGTTAACCAAGAGTGTTCATTTTATTCCGGTTAGAGACACTTATGATGTCACTGATGTGGCGCGTGTGTTTGTAAGTGAGGTTATCTGTTTGCACAGGATACCTAAGAATATCATTTCAGATAGGGACTCCAGATTCACTTCTAGGTTTTGGACAAGTTTGCAGTCAGCGTTGGGGACTCAGTTGAACTTAAGCACAACTTATCACCCTAAAATAGATGGGAAAACCAAGAGAGTAAATCAATTCATGGAAGACATTATCAATATGTATGTCATGGATAATCAAACCCAGTGGGAGAAGTACCTACCTTTGGTAGAGTTTGCCTACAATAATAGTTTTCATAGCTCCATTGGAATGCCACCCTATGAAGCTCTGTATGGAAGGCCATGCAGAACACCGTTGAGTTGGGATATATTAGAAGACCGAGTAACAGTTGGGACAGAATTGATTCAAGAGATGGAGGAATAGGTGATTCATATTAGGCAGATACTAAAGGAAGAACAGGATAGGCAGAAAAGTTATGCGGATGCACACAGGACCGACCGAAGTTATGAAGTAGGAGACCAGGTTTTCATTCGTATCAGGCCTAATAAGAGTACCATACAGTTTGGGAATGGGACAAAGTTGTCACCTCGATTTATAGGACCATTCAGAATCCAAGAGAAAATTGGACCCGTTGCCTATCGTCTCATACTACCACCCCACTTGCATAAAACTCATAATGTTTTTCATGTATCTGTTTTATATCATTATGTTGTTGATGAATCACATAAACTAAATTGGAAGGAATTGCAGGTATCGGACGTGGGAACTCTCACAATAGAACCATTACACATATTGGATCATAGAGTCTGACAGCTCAGGAACTGTCTGGTAGACCAAGTTAAGGTCCAATGGGACAAGTATAGTCGAGGATCTGCTACTTGGGAAGACGCTGAGACATTACGACAAGACTATCCCTCACTTTTTTTGACCACCTCGAGAATATGTTTCTCGAAGGTTGGGTGTATGTAACACCACCTTTTGACTTAGATAGCCAGGATTACCTGAGGCCTACATATTTTATTTTCTATTCACAGTGAAACTATTAAATGATACACTTAAACTTTTAAGACGTATGAACCCTTATGAATGTTATATGTATTTGAATAATGATGGATATGATGCGATATATTGTGAGAATGCAAATTTTATGAATGTTTAAATGTTATTGATGATGATGGATATGATGCGACATATTGTGTGAATGAGAATCCTATGAAGATTTAAATGCTATTTGAATGATGATAGGATATGATGAAATCTATTTGTTAAATGATAATTTTATGAATGGGTGTCGAAATTGAATTATGGGATATTATGAGATCTATTTCTAACTTGAAAACTTTGATGATAATTTATCGGTACATGGATACCGAATTGAAATGATGATTGTATGCAATTACATGATGATAATGCATAGAAATGTATGGGTTTGTGTTACTGACTAATCTGTAGGTTATGGGATATGAAATAGCCAAGGGATAAGGATGATGAAAGTGGATGTCATGACCACTAGCCGAGAAACATTATGGTATGAATATTTGTATGTGAAATTATATTGGTTTGGATGCATTTCTATGGTATGTGGACCAATGCAGTATTTCAGGTGATGAGACTGCCCAAAACCAAATAAACTCCCAGCAACACGGTGCCACTGTATATTCCATTGTAGGGTGTGGACACTAGTTATGATTAGGAGGGGTGGAGGCATTTCCAACTGTGTATCCTCCGAAACCTGAAGTCATGGGAGGACGGTGTTAGCTCATGCTCCCCTAGACGTGTGATGATGACTGTCAATTTCTTGCTGGGGAAGCTTGGTCGAGATAGTGACACTTTCTCTTATGGGTTCTATTTGGAGTTAGGTCAATATAGTTGATGCTCCAAGATAGTCCAGCAGAGGAAGGATAAGAATGAAGATGGAAGTAAGTTAGGGAGGAAGGATGAGTAGAAATAGTTGAGAAAGTATGGAGATTTGTCTTATGGTGAAATTTATTGTTTTTCCCTTATAAAAAGAAAATGTGTATATATGAATATTCATAATTATGTAACTAAACCACAGTTGTCTAAATAAAATTGTTGAACTAGATAATTGTATTTAAAGGATTTCCCAAACATTGGATTGGTTTATTGTCTTTTATAAAAGAATAGTCTTGTTGATTGGATTGGATGCATACATAAATTACTATAAGGGTGATAGTTATTGATTATTAGTACATGCACAAGACTTGTATGTACTAGCTACACATGCATTTCTTGTACATATACACTAGTATGTATGAGTTTTATTGGCTTACTTACTAATAATGTCAGTTAATTGTTATGAATGTGTGAACCATGTTTCTTTTCCTTTGTATCATGAAATACCTTAACTTCGGGATGAAGTTTCCTGAAGGGTGGGTGTATGTAACAACCCTGGTTAAATAGTTGCATAGGGTTTATTAAGTATAGTTAATTAATTAATTAACTGTCTTAATGTGTATTAGTTAAGTAATGATTAACTATTAATAATATTAATTAATGAATTATTTATTGTTTAATAAATGTCGATTAATTAATTAAATGATTACTTAAAACATTCAAAGATTTGGGTAATGAATTAAATGGTTGAATAGCTTTAAATTATTTACAATAAGACTTTACATATGCAAGGGGGGAATGAAGCATGGGGTGGAAGGATAAGGTAATAAAGGAATTAGATAAGGTAATAAAGGAATGGGATAAGGTAATAATGGGGAGGATAAGGTAATTAATGGAGGATAGGGAGTCAGTGAATGGGGGGAGATATGACTGGGAAGAGTCAGACGAGAGATTATTATGAAAATTTGGGGAGGAAGCATTATTTGGGAGGAGAGGACTTTATTTCCTGTTTGGGGCATATTTTCTGGTTTTGGGAGTTTGGTTTTGGAGGTTGGCTGTATTGTTGCAGGGGGCACCCAGTTGTTGGGATTTTTGGGCTTGGGGGCTAGGAATCCTCATAGAATCCTAGAGCTAGGGAGACGGACATGCTGCTCCTAGATGGCAGGGAGGATAACTCGGTTTTGGGCATAGTTTTAGCTTGGACATAGTTTCAGTTTGGGCCTGGACAAACAGAGTTGGGAAACAAATCACTTGACAGGTATTTTTCTTCGTTATTATGGCATGTTCATGATCGTATGATGTTTCAACATGTCATTTATGCTGTGTATCTTATTCAATATATCATTTATATCATGCTGCCCAAAGGGAATTTTGCTGAGTCATAAACTGTAAACTATTATTTTGCTGATGATATTCTGTTGAACAAATTATAATAGAAATGTTATATTTAATTATTTAACAAATTCTAGGATCTCTTAGAAAGAACCTTACAAAATTGATGTGATCATACCACACATCCTTTGCAACTCCTATCGGCTGCATCTCACATTCTCCAGATCATACCTGTCATGCAGACGTGACACATAAATTCTTTAAAATGTTTGTTCGCAAGGCATTCAGTATTCCCTAGCACGTTTTGACTCACTGCCCACTCCGTTATAAATTCTAGATGTTTTGTATGTGTTCTACTTACCAGTCGAGGTTATGCACTCACACGTCTCATGAGCCCAACTCGATCAAATTCTTTTCTTTGGGCCCTTGTCAAGTCACCCGCACATAAGGTAGATATGCGATCGCACCATGGGATCTCCTCAAAACTCAAGACGGGGCCTGTGAGGCATCCGAAGCGCCATGCTTGAGCCAAAAAATGCCTGGCACTCGTTCTTGTTTGCAGTGGGTGTTCTCAAGGCTTCAAAGGGAGATTCCTACCTTCGTGTGGAAACGATAGTATTGCCTTGTGCAGAGGCTGAAGTAGAAGAAGTTACATTAGAAGGGAATAAGTTGGAAGCCACACTTCCTCAACAGAAGATACCATGAAGGCGAGGAAGGCCCAAAAAAATAAGGAAGTCGGGGGGGGGGGGAATCCAAATCCCATTAGAGTCGTGTGCATGATAATTTGACGAGGAGATCCTAATGTGTGATATCTAGCTAGATCCTGTCGAAACCACAAGTCGAGGGAGCGGGAGTCGAGTGAGAAAGACTAAAGCCTCAGGTTCTAACATCTGAGGACCTAATCCGCAGCTGGATCAGAAACAACTCACCATAGCTGAAATTTACTATGAGAATAGAGAATTACGTCGACAATTGGAAAAAAAGAACCTTGCAGTGTCAGCGCCACAAGGTTGTGAAGGTAATGCAACCTTGCTCAAGCGACAACTTCGGGAAGCACAAGATATGATCATGCAACTGCGCGAAGCACAAAGGGTGTCGGAAGAACAAAATATGACAACACCTCCTGGAGCGCAAGGCAGTCGGGGAGAAAGTTAGCACATAGAAGAGGCATGATGGGCGTAATTTGTTTTGTATTCTTAGATGAGGCACATAATTTTGATAGTCTTCCCCTTTTTCTTTGTGAAAATTTTCATGTTCTCAATGTAACTGGGTTGCTTGTCCAAAAGGTGTAGACAGTGTCTATTGTATGTAACCTGAGCACGATGGGAGTCTAATATATAAAGTCTCAAAATTTTGATGAAAGGATTCTGGTCATAGTAGTTGAATGCATCATTTTTCTCTTTGCATGTGAATCTGTTGTTTTCTTTGTCCAAAATTCTTGCAAGTTAACCCCAATTTTGTTCTTAGTGTTGCTCCGAGTTGTTTTGTATTTTTATTGATATCCTTCTGCAAAACCTCCGACGTCGATCGACTTCATCGTACAACGCTGGCATAGCACCACTGACTCAAGATACATGGTAATGAAAACTAGGAACTCAGTTTGCGGGTGATGGTCGGACCCGGGACTTTGCTCAATTCGAGTACGCTATGCTTAACTTGGGACTGCCGATGCCAAAAAGTATCAGGGATCGACCTTCAGAATAAACCTAATGCATGGTTTCCTTGTGGATTATCATCTTTGAAATCCCCCGATACTAACAATGTTTCAAAAGTTGACGATCGACAATATCGTTTCATTTTCGTTAAATGCTTACTCTTTTCTCCTTTTACCGATTCCAAAAGGGATCACTCGTTGATGATATCCTTGAGTGATTCCTATCATGGAAGAATAAATTCCACTTACCGACGTCGAAAAAAATTGACACTCAGCAACCTCGGTTCTCTTGGGTGATTTCCTTTCATTATTAATCCTCCGATGTCGATTGACTTAAGCGCGTCGGGGAAAAGTCTTGACTGTCGATTCTTTAATTAAGTGTTAGTTATTTTAGTTATGGGTTTTCACATGCTCAAGCGAACTTTGAGATACTTAAATGAGAAACAAAAGTGATAAGAAAATGCATCATTTTTCATACTGAAGTAGAATCAAATAGTAAAAAAGATCAAGTGGTACCCAAAAAGTAAAATTTGACATAGGATTTTTAGGGTGTGTTGGGTGCTCAACAGGACTCTACGAGTGAAAGCTTCAATCTCGATGGGAAACCATTGAGAATTGAATTAGAGGACATTTAATTTGTGATCGGTCTATCACATTGAGGAGAGTTTGTAAACCTAAAATCACGAGGAGCAGGGAGTGGAATGAAAATAGGTGTAGCAGGGACTCCTAAGGTAGGGAGTCAAATCCCTATCCAGACAATAAACAATATCAGTCTGAAGATTATTTTGCTCGTATTGACCAGGATCACAGGTTCAGCCTCCTTGCACCAGGCATCGATGCTGCTCATGTTTTATGTAGTGCAATGTATGAGACCCATAGTATATGACTGGTGTACCTCACTAATGGAAAGTATGAAGAGCCAATTGACAGAGTGAAAACATGGGAGTAAGAGGAATTTTGGGTTTTCCTCTATCCTATGCAGTTTCGTTTTCGAGTGAGTTCCAAGTTTGGGACCTAGAATCAAGATTCTTCCTAGAGGACCTCGTGATCCATCCATGGCACAATGGACCAAGGTAATGAGGCGGCAAGAGAGAGGTAGGGTGCCAACACCCTACAACGAGGATTTCTTCTACTGGTGGAAGCGACAGGTCATTTCCCTAGATGACTATCCCTATGCAGGGATAGACTTCTGAGGAGATCTGAACATGCCAATTCCACCAGGGTATGCCTATGGTGACATAAGTATGTCAAATTCTTTTAAATATTTCATTTTTTTTATTTTTGTATAATAGAAAAAAATGTTTTTTGGATGGTGCTTAAGTATTAACTAGACACTTGTGTAACACAGATGTGGGTCCGTGACGGTCAGAGGGGTTTCCTCGACATTGACGGAGGAACCGAGGAGATGAGGCGGTGGGAGGAGAAGCCGAATGGGTTCTACAAAATGTACAGTGCAACTTTTCGCATTTGACTCACAGGATTTTGTTGGCGTTCGGAAGTCACTCCTGGATTGCTAGCAGGAGCAGAGCCCGAAGCCCATTATTTTTATGTCACGATCTATTTAAAGGGTGATCAAATGGAGGAAAACTCATAACAGCATTGTATCAACTCAAAAACCAGACCAGGCATGCATGAATGAGTGAGGTCTTGATAAACTCCAAACAGTGAATCGTAGTAAAGGGTGAGTAGGTGGAAGACTTATGCAAGAAGAGTGCAAAGATCCATAATAAACATCAGGTTCATCACAGACTGAAGAAGAAATGTATTCGAACACAAAATCCTTTTACATTCAAACACATATACCAGAGAATACAAAGATGCCGCAACAAATCCTTTATCGCAACAAGATTGTTAAGTCCACGTGAATCCTTCACTGTGAACCCTCTAGCAAAGATGCAACAAAGATGGAAATGAAAGGAAACTGTTTGTTACAAACCAAGAAGTCTCAAACACAGAGGCAAAACCAGGAAACCAGAGTATCGCTGAAACTTTACAGTCGGGAGCTTAGCTCTACCATCAATATATACAAAAATGGCAAAAATGCCTACATATACTCAAAACAACAACAGCAACAAGATCGAGACGTAGCATTGAAATCTTTGTGTCTGCATGGCTTCTGACAACACGGAGCTGCAATCTTTGAATGGTCGTGCACCTTATGGTAGACGCGATCAGTCTTCTGACAGTTTCTTCGGCGAATCGAC
>ML776581.1:2901575-2956819 GCA_009831015.1 Picea engelmannii
AGAGGTTGACCTCATCTTGAGGATCTCTCCTTATCTTTTGTAAATCAGTTTTGACTTTCTATTTTTAGAATATCAGATCCATTGTTTTAGGATCTGAAACTGATTGTAAAAGGATATAAATCCAAAGACATTTGGAGGACTAAAGGGGTTCGATTTTGTTTTCTACAGACTGCTACTATAAGAAAAGACTTATTCTTATTATATGAAAAAATTCAAGCTTCCCTCAGTTGTGTTGTCAGATTTCTCTTTTTTCTCTCTGATATCTTGTGAGTGAATGTTCTTTGTTGATGCTCATTCAATCTGTATATGACTGTCATCTCATATGTTGATTTATTAAGTTGATAATCATAAGATATTTCTTTAGTTATTAAACCCATTCTGTTTGTTTTATATGAGTATTATCTGGTTCAATAGCTAGTCTCTCTTCCATTTAATCAAACCTTGTCTGATTGCATGACTAGAAGGCCTTGTGAGATTTTATATTTCTAGACAGCCTTGAATACACAGTCCAGTTCTTAGATATTCATCTTGATCCAAAAAAACACATCATTATTAAGAAAATATTTCCCAAAAAGAGTTAGTTACCAAGCATCTTTGACTTACAGCCTAGGAGAGTTTCCTGGAGTGATAACAAATTGGTGCCGTTGCCGGGGAGAGGAGATCGAAGCTCATCTTCCCTGGGAGACGACATAGATACAGCTTTGATGATAGACAAATCTTGGATATCATTTGGTTGTAATCATCTATCTGGCGACTCCATGAAGACGAATTCAGTGGCGACTCCATTGTTCAGAAATCCGTTGGTGACTCCACTGGTATGAAATGGAAAAGATCTTAGCTAAGAGGTACGCTTTCTGTGATTTCTTAGATATAGCCGGTTTTCCACATCCAGTACCGACTATAATTGAATGGGATGATTATCTTCTGAGATTCAGAGGAAGCAAGGATGATCATCCTGGTGAGCACTTAGTCAATTTTCATAAGTGCATGCTTGAACATGGTTTTGTTCATGAAGATGTCTTGATCAAGTTGTTCAAATTTTCTTTAGAAGGAAATGCTCGTGAATTGTGTCAATCCCTTCCTGCTGTTAGTATCCATTCCCTGAAGGATTTCCATGTGGACTTCAATTCATATTACGAGAAATTTTACTCAGCTGATCTTATTTTTGACAACTGTTGTAAAGGATCTGCATTCCACATCCAACATTCATTTAGTATTTCTTCTGATTGTAAAGATGTGGGTGATAGTCATATTATAGACACATTTGTCATTGATTTGAATGTATCTTATAGTTTTGACTATGGGATTAAGGAGGCTTCAGATTTTGATAAAGAAGTTGTTGATATATCTCAAAAAATTCAGAAGAAGGTGTTCTTTCCTTCACCATCGATACTTATCATTCTTGATCTAAAATCTGTAGCAAATATCAAACAATCCATGATTAGTACAGAAATCAGTCTACAACCATTTTCAGATTTACGGATAGCTTAAGGTGCCAGTCTTCATGGTAAAGAGAATACCCAGAGATTTTTTATTTTCAGCTCAAACAACAGGAAGAAGTTTTTCTTTGTAGCCTCGCTGATCCTTTTTATGAATATTGCGAGTCTTTGAGTAGAGCATATGTCAATCTGTCTTTGAAGGAAGGTTGGTTCTTCTGCCCTGTCAAACTCCATTTCTGTAGGTTATGGTTTCTAATATTTTTCAAGTCAAGATCAAACAAGATATCAGTAAATCGGTTTCTTACTTGGCTGCATTGGAAATTCAGTTTTACTTGATCAATCTGCCTCTACTGGTTAGAGTAGGAATAGATAGAAAAATAAGCTTGCTTTATGAGTACATAGACCGCTTTCAGTTATCGTTGAATAAGCAAAGACACATTGAGTGTTGATGGAATTGCAGTTTTAGAGGTAAAGTTCATTGCACCAGCAATATCTGCACGCAGTGCCCTTCCCCTGCCTGCTTGGCTTCCTGCACATGGAGAATCCATAGTTTTATTATCAGAAAAGAAAGTTCAAAGTTTCCCATCTCTGCAGAAAGTCTTGGTGTCAAAACAAATGTTCAAACAGTGGAATTACAAATTCTGAGAAAACAATGTGGCTACTGCTGATGTTGTTTTGTTTTTGCACTGAGTTTCTACATCTTTTGAAAAGGATTTAGAGGAAAGTGTGGAGGTTGATCAGCCTTTTGTAAGTTCACTTGCATTCTAATATTCCTAAAGAATATAGGTATTTTTCCGCTCTTCTATTTGATCGATGGCAGGTTACTGTGGATAAGAAACCGGCTCTGCACCACAAATTCCATTGTTGAGGCCCGATCTTTTGTAGATAGGGGTGATCTATCAAGAACACAATTAAGTCTAGGCATAAGGACGATATGGATGCAACCGGTTATTATCAAGTTCACCTTCTTACTGTCATTGTTCATGTCTATAATGATGAACTGACTAGTGGGACAAAGACTAGCAAATTGGTCACTCTGAAATTTGAATACTTGCTAAAGTTACATGTTGTTTGTGTTGAGGTTGATGGTATGCAAGGAGGCAGTGAAAACAATTTTCTTATAAACTTGTTTCCAGATAACACTGGGATTGAGCTTCCTCATCAGATAGCTAAATTGTCTTCAGGTCTCAACTTTGCATATCATGAGAAAAGAGCACAAAGGCCATTTAAATGGATTCAGCACTTGGCAGGCATTGACTTTTTTCCCAAAGCTCCTCCATTTCTTGCTGATAACATATCTGGAACTAACAAAATTGCAAAAGGCACATCAACTTTGGAGGGGCTGAATATATATAGACAACTACATCTGTGCACTGTTTTTGTTGAATACCATATCTGCATTTGGCTGTGGCTTACTGGCATCTGGGGTTGGCATTGGCTAATGGATCTATGGCTTTACAAATATCTATTACCATTCATTTTATCCTCTTTTTGTATATGTAACTTTTCTTGTAGGTCTTTTCCAGGAAGAAGATTTACACTTAAAGGATGTCTACTATTCTAAGCTGAAGGATTTTATGGGAAACTGCTGCAATAGAGTGCAAGACTGGGTTGCACGCATTGACCATATAATGAGCAACATGAGAAGTGAAGCCTGAATAGCTTCACATGTTAGGGAAATAGAATAGGATAAATCAGTCAGTCACCAAGAAAATTAAGTGCAGAACAGAGCAGAGGTCTTTTTTTCTTGCATGTAATCGAGATTCATCCAGTTTCAATTTTTGGCTAAGTTTCTATTTTTGGTGGTTTAGGCGAGCCCGTGTGTGTTCTCATTAACCACCGAAAAGGCTGAATGACTCCATGGCCCAATACTAAAGGCACAAGGTCTGCTAGGTTCTTGGACACGTCACAGGGAGGTATCCATCCCAGTTGGAGCCAGATGTTAGCACTCAAAAACGCACTAGCATTTTTGAAGGAAATATGCCTAATATTGTAGGGAACATTTGACTAGCTTCCCAAGATCCAAATGCAGATCTGAAAGCACCATTGGAAATTTCAGGATTTGTAGATGTCGATCGACTATTTAAACATGCAAAATAGACTTTCCATGACCGAGAAAATTGATTTTGAAAAAATATGCACTTTCACCAGCGCAGAAGGCAGAATTATGGCTAGTTAGCCGTGGAAAGTGGCGACTTTCCACAGCGCAGGAGCAGATTTTTGGGTAAGTTAGCTGTTGAAAGTTGTCACGGCCAGAATAGCCAAATTTTCGCCTAGATCAAGAATTTTTGGGTTTGAATGGTTTGAATTCTTCTTCAATAAGTTGTTTATGAATTATCAAATCAAAATCTAAAGGCCATTATTGGAGATGAAAGTCAAAAAGGAATTTTTTGACTAAATTTGGTGATTTTCAAGGGAAAAATGATAGGGATTTTTGGCACACATCATCAAATTCGAATTCCACTTTCAAAGGGATAGATCAAAGAGCCTTGGAAGGTTAGGCTACACTTCATAAACTTTCAACCAATGTTTGAAGACCAAAAGATAGAGGTTGACCTCATCTTGAGGATCTCTCCTTATCTTTTGTAAATCAGTTTTGACTTTCTATTTTTAGAATATCAGATCCATTGTTTTAGGATCTGAAACTGATTGTAAAAGGCTATAAATCCAAAGACATTTGGAGGACTAAAGGGGTTCGATTTTGTTTTCTACAGACTACTACTGTAAGAAAAGACTTATTCTTATTATATGAAAAATTTCAAGCTTCCCTCAGTTGTGTTGTCAGATTTCTCTTTTCCGTCTTTGATATCTTGTGAGTGAATGTTCTTTGTTGATGCTCATTCAATCTATATATGACTGTCATCTCATATGTTGATTGATTAAGTTGATAATCATAAGATATTTTTTTAGTTATTAAACCCATTCTGCTTGTTTTATATGAGTATTATCTGGTTCAATAGCTAGTCTCTCTTCCATTTAATCAAACCTTGTCTAATTGCATGACTAGAAGGCCTTATGAGATTTTATATTTCTAGACAGTCTTGAATACACAGTCCAGTTCTTAGATATTCATCTTGATCCACAAAAACACATCATTATTAAGAAAATATTTCCCAAAAAGAGTTAGTTACCAGGCATCTCCGACTTACAGCCTAGGAGAGTTTCCTGGAATGATAACACCTGTATCTGACATCTTCCTTTTCTCCTGTAGATTTTTCTTAATCTCTTACTATTTCCAATCCTAAGAGTATGAATTATGGGTGTCCTTCATTCATATGATATTTGTTTACTTATTCTTGTTTTCTTTTCCATACTTTCTTATATCTAATGTCAGTGTTGTCTTTTATAGAAGTATCCATCATGCTTCTAAAATCATGAGTTATGTGTCCATAGTTATGGAATTTGTAACATTCAATGTTATGTGGGGCCACATAATCATTTCTTGCTTGAACATTTCTTCCATAACYATGGCAATCTGAAACTTTATCTCCAAACTTAATGCAATAAAAACAATGACCATAAAAGAAATTTTCATACTTGGGAGCAAGGATGATTTTAGGGGCTAAATTTCGCTTATGGGCTAATTTTCCATGGTTTTTCCAAAAATGAGATTCGCTATATTAAAAATAATTCACCCAAATTCTATAAGATAAAATTATTTTACCTTAAAAATCGCCAAAATTTTATAAAAACTATATAAAATACTTAGAAATTTGAATATTTCTAAAAAAATATCACCAAACATTTATAGTTGACATATGAAGGATTAGTAATATTCGTCAACGTTTCTACATTTTAAAATAAATTTCCATCCTTAAAATCATCCCTTCTTGGGAGTGAATGATATTCTTTGTGGTGTAATCCTTCTAAATTCTTGCCTTGGCTTAAATAGACTTTGTTGGGCCAATCCATCCACCAAAACAAAGGTCAGGAGTAAGATACATCATTACTACAACATAATATTTAACAATATGGGAAAAAGAAGAACCATTCAAAGACTGCAGTGTAGAGACAACAACACACTTCTTGTTTGAGCAAGTGATCACTAGATTTGGATGTCCAAGAATCTTGATGAGTGACCAAGGTACTCACTTCATCAACATTATTATCAGGGAAATGACTGACGAGTTTGAAGTCTATCACTAGAAGAGTACACCTTACCATCCTTAGGAAAATGGAATAGTAGAAGCCTTCAATAAGATCTTGGAGAATGCTATGACAAAGATATGTAATGTCAACAGGGATGATTGGGATTTTAAAATACCAGTAGTACTGTGGGAATAAAAGACTAAATGCAAGAAGTTGATAGGACAAACACCATTGTTGGGACAAGGGCAGACCCAGGGTTCAACTCCAAGAGCGCACAAACAAGCCCTAGCTACTGGCCCTTTCAACAACACCTACGAAGCAGATGCAGTCTCACCCAAAGAAACTATGAGGGGGTTGCAGGACAGAGATGTATACAACCAGGGGAATATCAAGTGGATCTCAAAAATAACATCATAATCATCATATATCAGTTTCCTCCTTTTATCTATTCTTCACAGTTATAGATCTACTCTAACACAGTATGAAATAATAGAATAACAATGACAGAGATCAAGGAATCAATCACACACATAACACCAAATATATGTGGTTCACCCTCTCTCTAGGGCTACGTCCACAGAACTGTGCTTATGATTTATTAAGGTAAAGCATATAGTTCTTATCTTCACTCTCAGCTATCAGATCTTCTTTCTTCTCTCCTCTTCTCTCCCCTTCCCATGCACCCAGCTGTAGGACTTGACCTTCACACCCAACTGAAGATATTACAATAGCAGAAGGCTCTCTCACTCAACACTTCTCTCTCACAATATAATAATCTCTCACCACAACAATAGAGCTAGATCAACAACAATATCGTACCAACCCAACCCAGGTCCTCTTGACCTTTATTTATACATTACAATATCTCACTGATAGCCTTAGGCCGAAACCTAGGTGCCAAAACCCTAAATACCAAAAACCTAGGTGTTTAAAACCCTAGGTCAACTTGATCCATTTTTTTTGGGCTTCACTAGCCTATCTTTCCTTCCTTCTGGCGAAGTGCTCCAAGGCATCCAACGATGGATTTCTCCACTTGCTATGTTGTCCTCGATCCCTCTTCCTTGTTGATCTGTCAACCTTGATATTTTCATCCAACATATTTCTTTTCCATACTTCACTCCATCTTCTCTGCTCTTTTTCTCACTTCGACCCAGTGACAGTCACTGTGTCTCCTGCAAAGTTCTCTTTTTACCTTTTCTTCCTTTTTCTTCACTTCCTTCCATAACCAAGGGCCAAAAGGCCCCCAACACTCACCTGTGACTTGTCTTGAGACACTTCGGATCTGATTCCTCTATTTTTCTTCGACTTTGGACTGCATAGGGAAACATTTTCTCTCTTCTTTATGCATCCTCTTCCTCCTTGTGCATACTGTATTTTCTGTGTCTGGTACCCAGTTTCAACTGCACCTGGTACCTAGACTCTTTTCCTCATGCTTTTACCGAGAGCTGCGAGGCAGCTGGTTGTCATAGTACAACTTTAGTCGACTCCCATTCACCAATCCTTGCTTCCAGTCTCCATTCAATGTCTTCAGCTGCACAACTCCTCCTTCTATAACATAGGCAATCTCATATGGTCCAAGCCAATGTGTTCTAAAATTCCCAGGGTGTTTTATAAACTTACTGTCATACATCAGTACTCGATCACCTTTCTTGAATGCCTTCTTCTTGATGTTCCTATCATGATATGCCTTCTCTTGTTCCTTCTGAACCTACTGGTGGAATCCTGTAATGAATCTATCTTCTTCCAGTTCAACCAACTTTGTAAGCCTCTCGTGAACAGTGCCAATATCATCCATGTTTGTAAATGCAATAATCCTTAAGATTGGTACCAAGTATTCCATCGGGACAACATATTCAAGATCATAAACCAATTTGAAAGGGTTTTTCATTGTTAATTTCTTACAAGTGGTTCTATAGGCCCATAGTACTGTAGGCACTCTTGAATCCCAGTCATCCCTATTCACACTGCAATTTTTTGTCAATGTTGTCTCCAATATCTTGTTGAATGCTTCAACTGTTCCATTTGCTTGTGGATGGTAAGGTTTACTCTTCTGATGGTGGACTGCAAATTCTTCAGTCAAGGCTTCAACTGTCTTATTGATGAACTGTGTGCCTTGATCGCTCATAAGGCTCTTGGGGCATCCAAACCTGGTTATTATGTCATCAAATATAAATTTTACAGCTTTAGTTGCACTATAGTCCTTGAATTCTCTGGCTTCGGCCCATCTGGTTAAGTATTCGGTCGCAGTAATGATATATCTTGCTCCTGTGCGCTTTCCTTGTGGGTTTATAGGTCCCACGAAGTCAATGGCCCATTTTTCAAATTCTTGTAGGGTCATCTACGGTGCTAATGGAATTTTTTCTCTTCTGTATGGTTTCACAACTCACTTGCATACATCATAGGCTCAGGCATAATCTTTAGCATCCTTGTGTAAGGTAGGCCACCAAAAGCCAACTCCCAGAACGTTCTACGCAGTTGCTTTCCCTGCATAATGTCCTCCTGCGATGCCTTCATGAGCTTCTGCGAGGATCAGTGGGAGATATTCCTCCATCATGCATCTCCTTAGTATCTCATCAAGTCCCATCTTGTATAGCTGACCAACTACCAGTGAAAAGTTTGTAGCACAGACTACTAGTTGTTTCTTTTAGGGAATTGTATACTCACTTGGTGCCATTCCTATTGATAGGAACTGGACGATGTCTATGAAGTGGTCATCAATATTTCTAATGGTGAGTAGTTTTGAATCCGACAGTGTATCCTCCAAATCAGTGGGTTCTTCTCCATGTTCCAACCTCGACAAGTGGTCAGGGCCTTTATTCATTCTTCCTGGCTTAACTATGATTTCAAAATCATATTCCTGTAACAACAGAATCCATCTACATATTCTCCCCCCAAACACTAGCTTTTTGACCAAGTATTTCAGTGCAGAGTGATCAGTAAACATTTTAAAATGTCCTCCCAACAAATAGTGGCAAAATTTCTGCAACACATACACCATGGCCAATCCTTCCCTTTCTGTAGTGGTGTAATTAATTTCAGCTATGGATAGCTTCCTACTAGAAAAATCTAATGGATTGTCGATGTCTCCTATTCCTGGCCGTGCTAACACAACTCCTAATGCAATGGAAGATGCATCGACATCCACATGGAACTTCTTACTCTAATTTGGAAAACCCAGAATAGGCGCAGTGACCATCTTCTGTTTCAATGTGTCGAAGCTTGTATGGAATTCTTCTATCCAATCAAACTGGAATTCCTTCTTCAATAGCTTCTCCATCGGTGTTGTAATCTGGGCGTATCCTTTGATGAATTTCCTGTAATAAACAATGTGTCCTAGCGTAGTGCGCAGTTGTTTGACTGAAGTAGGAGGTGGCAAATCAACTATAATTGCAATTTTTGATGGATCAACCAACAATCCCTGCTTGCATACAATATGACCTAATAACACTCCAAATGGTGAGAAGAAGATGCACTTATTCAAATTCAAATAAATTTGACACTTCTTGCATTTATCCAACATTAGCCTTAGACATTCAATATGATTTTTCAACAAACTAAACATAGTCTAGTCATCAAAATATGCTTCTAAACATTTATGCAAGAATTCTTTGAACACTTTGAACACCACCTTGGAAAAGATGGTTGGGTCATTCTTCAGTCCAAATGGCATCACTGTATATTGGTAGGATCCCCATTCTATGGAAAAAATGGTCTTGTGGCGGTCCTCCTTGGCAATCCGGATCTAATGGTATCCTGAAAATCCATCTGTAAAGGAATATACCTCTTGGCCTCCCACATTGTCTAATACTTCATTAGTGAATGGTGTAGGGAAAGAGTCATGCAAACATGCATCATTAAACTTCCTAAGGTCCACACATATCCTGATTTCTCCTATCTTCTTGTCTTGTACCACCATAGGGCTGATCCACTCTGATTCTTCTACAAGTTCTATAATTCCTGCTTCTAGCATTCTGTGAAGCTCAATCTTCACTTTTTCCTTGTATTTTGGATTCAATCTGTAGGGTCTTTTCTTGATTAGCTTCACACTTGGTTTCAAAGGTATTCTCTTCTCTCCCATAGGTCCTTTGATACCCTTCATATCAGTGAACTTGGTCGGAAATAAGTCCTTATATTCGTGCAAAAACTTTGCAATATTGTTAATGGTAGCAACATCCCAATAATCTCCAACATTGGCAAGATTTGGTGTCTCCTTTGTTCCAATATTGACATTTTTTATCTTGATTGTCTAACCAATAAATGGTAGCTCATTGCATGGTCCCTTCACATCTCTTTGGCCTTCTGTTTCAGTGATGTTTACCTTCCTCGGATCATTGTTATCATCAGCATTGATGTTGTAGCAAGTCTGCAATTTATGGAGAGGCGCAGTCCATTTGTTCTCTTCTTGTTCCATAGGGAGGCTAGATGCCTCTTAGAATACCTTATGTCTCACAATTTGTAATGCTTGGCCTACTGAAGGATATTCGCTTTCAAATAAAAAGGTGGTTACAAAATTCTGAGTCATACCTCCCCAATCTGCAGTGACGAGGCACAACTCCACTTGAAGGTACCAGTTGATAGGGGTCGTGTCTAGCGTGTTAATGAATCTGTGCACCCATTTTTCTCAAGGAATGTCACTCCAGGCCTCTTCAAAACTTCACACATGGTCCTTTGGGAAACTTCAACCAGTATACCTTACTTCGCAACTTACTACTTGTGCTGAGAACCGCATTGTCATCAAGGTTCGACATTGTGTCCAGTCTGTGATATTTCTTTTATGCGTCCCCCACCATCTTTCTGGTGTAGCTTTCAGTGCCTCATTCATTGCCAACAACCTCTATTGTGTTGGTACATTTGTTTCAAAATATGATAAGAAGTTTTCTAAAGGGTTCAACCCATCAAATGTGGGTAATTTACTCACTGTTGTGTCGATCCAGCAAACCTCTCTGGTTAATCTAGCACATCTTCCGGTAGATAATTCATACATCTGGTTCTGCCAGTTCTCCAGCACTTCTTCTTAATCTAATGAACACGTGTTGTCACTTCACCAACTCAGATTTCCATTGGCTATAGGGTTGATATAATCCTGTTGTCTGGTTGTTAGTTTGTAGATATTTTCCACTTCATATGCATGGTCTTCTTTTCAGATGGGATTTGTGTATCGCTGACCCTCATCTGGATCTAATGGTGCAATGAACCTAAGGCCATCCCTTTCAAAGGTCATATTCCTTTTCTTTAAATCAACAACAGTGGAATTGTTGAAGGCCCAATCAATTCCTAACAAAGCAGGGTAAGCGCAACTGTCATCAACAATTTCAATTACTTCAAAATATGCAAATGATCTTACTCCGTCGATGTCCACAGGGACATGCTCCAGTCATCCAAATGGGTTGATAGCTTGCTGATTATCCATCCTAAGTCTTATAGGGGAATATATTAACTTCGGTTTTCCCATTAGTGCCCAAGTTTACTTCGTCATGACATTGACCTCCGACCCTAAGTCGAGGACCACATAGTCTATGTCATATTCTCCTATTTGAGCATTCAAATGTAATTCTTTATTTGTCCTTCTCTTTTGCCCAATTTGGTGTACTGCCTTGCTCAGTAAGGGGCCTGTCCTTCCTATCTCATATTGTCTGATTAAATTTTGTAGCTCTTGTACAATGCGTTTATCTTGAATTAACTTAACACAAGTGCATAGAAATTCCATGAGTTTTCTTACCTCTTTTCCTTCTTTGGGTGAAGCAGACTGATCGAATTTCTGAGGCATTCCATATTCTCTTATTTCTAGTTGTGTTTTTTAGGATGAACCTTGATCTTCTTTGAACTCTTGCCTTGCTTCCTCAAAGATTTGTCTTTCTTTCTTTGCATCAAAAGTCTGGGTCTTCTCTGCATCTTTCCTAATACCTGAGTCCTCTGTGCTCTTTCATTGGGTCATTCTATCCTCTCCTATATTAGAGCCTCCTCAAGTAATAACAACGACTATAGGGTCTACTTCGTGAGGTTTAGCATATATTAGTTTCACTTGCAGGTTCTGCTGAGGTCCTCATCTTTCCTGAAGCTTAGCTAGCAGCATAGGGCAGTCCTCAATGACATGCTCAAAGGAGTTGCAATAACTGCAAGTGGTACAAGGGTTCTGACAGTCCCTTGCTAGATATCCTAGCTGGGCATAGTTATAACATATTATTTTTCCTCAGTCTCTACCCATACCTCCTCCCCGTCCCCATCCTCTGAATCCACCGTGAGGGTTGAAGTTTACTCTTCTTGGGGAGTTGGATCTTGTATATGTATCTTGATCTTTCATGCATGAGATCATAAGCTCTACAATATCTTTCATCATGCCCTACTGATTTGCAGAATGTGCAATACAAGTTCATGGGTTTCTAAACGTACTTCTGCATGTAATAGCACTCACCAGGGCAATGTCAATTTCTGCATACTTCGCACCAGGGTAACGTGACTTGCTTGAAAGGGATTGGAGCTCCAGAAGACAATTATTCATGGAATAGGGGACAATGATCCTTGTCATGGCCTTCTGATTTGCATCTGGTACACTATATTTCTTCCCTTTTATCTTTTCCCTTGTCCTTTTTCATGTCCTCAACTTGCAAAGTCAAACTAGTTAACTGACTCATGATCTGGCTCATACCTGAGATGAATTCTCCCATAGGGGCTGATTCTAGCTTCATGGTGATCTCCAATGCTTCTGTCTACGAAGAAATCTTCTACTACATCAGGGGAACTCTGATATGTGGTAAAAGAGAAGCGATGAACCATTCTTTGTTCTACTCGTCCGGGATCTTGAAATTCAGTCGGCCTGTTGGGGTCTTCAATCTCTGGTCAAACTCCCAAACAGGTTCGACTACCTTCTTCTTTATCTCCTTCAGCTCTGTAATACATTTTGACTCCAACTTAGGTTTCTTAAACTCTACAATCAGCGTGTTCTTGATCTCACTTAGTGCCTTAGACTGCACAAGTCCTTGAACAAGCTTCATGTACCAACTCAATGCGTGGTCTCTCAATGTAGTGCTAAACGGGTTTCTTTTAACAGCTTCATCGGTAATATTTTTAATGTTCCATACAGCCTCACACAGAAACCAGTGCTGATCAGGATCTTCAGATCCATATCCTCTAAAGATAGGGAGCCTCATCTCATCTGCCATGAAGTTGCCTAGGTTTCATGTCTGAGTGGATGTTGAAATACTAGTAATAGTTCTCTACGGACTCTAGTGATTCAGAATATTCTGATTACTTATCATTTTTGAAACAACAAGAGGATTGATATTACTTACTTCAGTAGCCTTCGCAGTTCCTGAGGTTTCTGGCTCGTTTCGATGAAGTTCTTCAACTACTTCTTCCTCTACCTCAGCGGGTTCTGAATGTTCTTCGTCTGTTAGATTTGCCTCTTCTCCACTATAGAAACCCTCTTCCCCATAGTTTTGATTAAACAGGTTCTCAAGGTGAACCCCTCTAAATAATCTTCCACTGCGCGTATGTCCAGCTTCTGTGTCGTTGTCGTTGTCCGAATTTTTGAACATTAGCCTTTTCAAATCCACTCGATCTACTGTATCTTCAAGACGGTCTTTTCAAGCAACAACATCTTGATTCTTAACTTCAAAAAGTGAAAAATGTTTCCTCTAGGTCCTTTGAAAAAGTATCTCTCGGCTTGGCTATACAATTCTACCCTATCAACAACAAATTCGGTACTATACCCTCCAATGGTACTATCGAACTAGTGATCTATAGCTTGGGATACAATGCTATTGACTCTTTTAACCTTTTGTATCAACGTTGGAGTCCAAACCATAGAATATATAGGTCTTATCTTGGACTGGGTATCAACTAACCTAGCCAACCACTCAAACAACTCCTGGTGGATTCCTCCAAAGAAGATCTCGTGAATGTCGGTGAAGATGTATCTTTGTAGCCAATATTCAATACTCAACTTAAGGTTCTTGTTCTGGGCTTTAGCGAAGTCCCTCTCCTAATATTCTATCCTCTTTTGAATCTTTGTCTTCGATGGCAACTACCTTGAAATTCCCTCATGAAGATTTTGGTCCCAACAATGGAACCATTTTTTGGGACAGGGGCATACCCAGGGTTCAACTCCAAGAGCACACCAACAAGCCCTAGCTACTGTCCCTTTCGGAAACACCTACGAAGTAGATGCAATATCACCCAAAGAAACTATGAGGGGGTTGTAGGACATAGATTTCTACAACCAGGGGAATATCAAGTGGATCTCACAAATAACATCATAATCATCATATATCAATTTCCTCCTTTTATCTATTCTACATAGTTATAGATCTACTCTAACACAATATGCAATAATAGAATAACAATGACATAGATCAAGGCATCAATCACACACATAACACCAGATATACGTGGTTCACCCTCTCTCTAGGGCTACATCCACAAAACTGTGCTTATTATTTATTAAGGTAAATCATACAGTTCTTATCTGCGCTCTCATTTAGTAGATCTTCTTTCTTCTCTCCCCTTCTCTCCCCTTCCTGTGCACCCAGCTGCAAGACTTGACCTTCGCACCCAACTAAATATCTTACAATAGCATAAGGCTCTCTCACTCAACACTTCTTTCTCATAATACAATAATCTCTCACCAAAACAATAGAGATAGATCAACAATAATATTGTACCAACCCAACCCAGGTCCTCTTGACCTTTATTTATACATTACAATATCTCACTGATAGCCTTAGGCTAAAACCTAGGTGCCAAAACCCCAAATACCAAAAACCCTAGGTCAACTTGATCCGCTTTTTCCGGGCTTTGCCAACCTGTCTTTCCTTCCTTCTCGCACGGTGCTCCAAGGCATCCAATGGTGGATTCCTCCACTTGTTGATTTTTCCTCGATCCCTCTTCCTTGCTGATCTGTTAACCTTGATATTTTCATCCAATGGATTGCTTTTCCATACTTCTCTCCATCTTCTCTGTTCTTTTTCTCACTTTGACCCAGTGATAGTCACTGTGTCTACCGCAAAGTTCACTTTTTACCTTTTCTTCCTTGTTCTTCACTTCCTTCCATAACCAAGGGCCAACAACCATTCAGATTGGTGTATGGGAAGGAAGCAATAGTAGCATTAGAATTTCTGGTACCCAGTCTACGCATAGCAACAATTACCAACATGAAAGAAATATGCATAGTAATGGAAAGTATAAATAAACTAATGGATATGGAAGAGGATATGATTCTAAATGGATTTCATCAAGACGTACAAAACTCAAGAGACAAATCTTGGCATGATAGACATATCGAGAGGGAGAATTTCCAGGAAGGAGACCTAGTCTTGCTCTATGACAGTAAATTTTTTCAACATCCTAGTAAGTTCAGAATGCATTGGCTAGGGCCCTATGAAGTAAAGGATGTCACATATGGGGGGATCTATTCAACTAAAGGATATGGAAGAAACACAAATAAAGGGAATTATTAATGGGAGTCGACTGAAATTGTACACGAATAGCTGGCCTCTTAACAATTAAAAGTTACAACATAGTAAGAAAGACATGTACATAGTGTAATATAGTAGAAGCTAGGATAGAAAAATGAAAAAAATAAATAAAAAGGATAAACAGAAGGAAAAATAAATTCAAAACAAAAAATAAAGAAAATACAAAAATTACTAGGGAATATTGTGCGCAGAAAAAGTAGACTCAGTGCGACAAAAGAGAAAAATGTTTGCACGCAGCAGATGGGTAATAAAAAGAAAAACACTATGCACTAAAGAAAAATGACAGTGGAACTACACGATGAACTTAAAAATTTCAGCGCACCAAAAAAAGGACAAATGGTTAAAAAAGAAAAAAATGATGGTTACGGCAAAAAGGCACCAACTGGCAGCATTTATGAAAATTAAATGGAACATACTCATAAAGATTTATTGAAGCTAGGGAAGCTTCTCCTAGAAGATTCACAAAAAATTATGGAACCTTCTATATAAAGGGGCAATGCAGACATATTACAACTTATTGTGAAATTGCAAACTTGCAGCGATAGAGAGAACGCAGAGCCAAAGTGAATAGACAAGTGCACAATGCGAACTAGTCGAAGCCCATTCAGAAAAAGTGAGCAATACCCATGATGGAACCACCAAATATTGGTGCACCATGCCAAACCATGAGGAAAACCCATAGCATCATTAGGGCACCACATGAAACTGCAGAGGTCCAGTAAGAAATGGCTCACAGAGAGGGAGTAGTTGATGTCGACGCAATTTCGTCCCTACGTGTCGAACCAAAAATCCCTACACCAGTGATGGAAGAAGCACACACTCGAACAACAACTTCCATGGAGATCGATAGTGCATAGGGCAGCCAAAAAAATGATGCAGTCAACCTACAGTAACTTGCAAGGTCCAAAGAATCCCAAAGAACAAATGGCGAAGCTAGCGTGCACACAAAGGTTGTGGTTCCAAGACCACCACCTGAAGTAGGGTTTGTGTAGCAGTAGGAAGGGTTATACAAAATTTTACCTTTATGAAACATTCCAACACCTTAGAATGAGGTAGCTCACAACATTCTGTTACTCTACTACCACAACATGCTTGAATCAACTTACCCATACACATTCTACATCCCTACTATTACTTCTAGTTGTCCATTAGATTTTCAATTTTGTAGAAATAATTTTCTTTACTTGATTTAACAATTTCCTGTGAATCCATAGTTTCCCCACTCAAGCTATTCCTAATGGAATCTTATTTTCATTCAGTATCACTTTTCAAGTGAGAGCATTTATTATTCTCTCTCTAATTTCTCTGCATTGGTATCATGCTTCCACTGTGAACTTTGATATCAGAAGTGGCTTTCTTTCTCTGAGTAATTTTAGACAAGGTAACAAATTTATACATGGAAAATCCTTATCAAACACTCATGTTATTGGAACGTATAGATGATTCACACATCACCTCTTAATCTCCTTTTTCTCTTTCACATCAAGCTTTGCAACTATCTACACCCCTCTACCTTCAATGCTATGGAGACTTAATTTTCCTTTCTATGCTCATGAATGCCATTCTTCACTTGGTGGTCTCATGTCCTATGTGATTATTTTTGTTGTTGCGTCTTTCAATTCATTCAGACTCTGTAATAGCTGAATAATAAATAAAAAAAATTCACTCTTCTTGAGTTATTTATCCACTTTTCATTATTTTCCATGTAGCTTTTTATTGCCTTAGCCAAATTCTACAAAAAAATTCATTATTCCATGACTCTAATATCCAATAATAGACTTTAATTTATCCAATTATACCTTTAATTCTTCCAAATATGCAATCAATCATTTTTGTTAGAATTATACGTACTATAAAAAAAATTGTGAATTAAGGCTACATGTACTTTTTCTACTCAGTTCATGAAGAATTATATCACAATTCTCCAAATTATAGTAATTCCAAGTCATTCTCATTTGAATCATATTTCCAAGGAATATACTCATTCCTTGATATTATCTTTGAGGTGAAAGTTAAGGATTCCTGAAAAAGCCACTTTCATCCCATTTGTGCATTTTCTCCACTGGTGTAATTTTATTGAAATGCCAACTTCGGTCAACTGCAAAAGAAAATACATCAGGAACTAGAGAAACTTTTATATGAGGCATAAATAATAATAATGAAAATTAATTTATAAGAACTCTCATATTTTCAATATGATGCTCCAGTAAAAAACTGCAACAATCTGGAAATGGCAATTTTCCCCTTTTTCACCTATTTTCCCAGACTTGGAATTTTTAGCAAAACTGGTTATCTCTCAATTTGTGCACTTCTGTAAAATTTTCACTAAACCAAAGTTGTTTGTATTGATGAGTAAATAAAATGTTGAGTAAATAAAAATTTTCATTTTTGTGATCTGGGGTCACTTTTCCTCCAAACATCTCAAAAATCCCAAAAAAGTGGCCCAAAATAGTGGATTTGGCCTATTTCAACATCCACATTCTAATCCCCTTAGGATTTATTCAGTTCATTTGTAGTTTATTTCTGTGTTTTCTTTCTAGAAACTCTCAATGAATTTAAGATTAATCTAGACCTCTACCAATGACCTGGACCCGGATCTTTAAAAAACACTATTTTGCAATTTCTGACAAATCCAAGCAAAAATGGACAATGACCCTCTCTGGAAATTTTGTAGAGTCTAGATCTATAGACAAAAACCATAAGTTTCATCCAAATATGGCTTAATCTACTCTTTTTATGGACAAAATAAGAAAATGGTTGTAGACTTCATTTTTTAAAAACTGTGGAACCGTTTTGCATGTGGCAATCTGCATCGTTGATCTCAACTCAGAATAGATTTGGACTATTTATCGGTGGTTCCCATTCGAAGTGTTGAATAATAAGGATCAAATGGGACTCTAAAAAGAAGGTATTAAAGAATATTCCCTTTTCTATATTGTCAGAGCCTATCATTCAGGTTTCAAAAGATCGGGGAAGTTTCAATGCTCCAAAAAGAGGGTATCGAAGAATATTCCCTTTCAATACCATCATAACTTATCATTCAAAGTTCAAAATATCGAGGAATTTTCATTGCTCCAAAAATAGAGTATAGAAAAATATTCCCTTTCGATACCATCAGAACTTTTCATTTGGATTTCAGAAGATCGGGGATGTTTCACTGCTCTGAAAAGACAGTATCGAAGAATATTCCCTTTCGATACCGTCAAAACTCTTCTAAACGAGAGTTTTCAGAAACACCTTTACAAAAGAACATCTCCACAAGATATGATGGTTGAGAATGGTCTCGATTGATCTGAATGATCTTTTTATTTTGGGCTCTTGTCATTAGATTCCTCCCTTCAAACTCAACCTCATGCCTGACTCCAAGTATTTTTTGACACTTCCTCCCAGAAGGCCCTTCATCTATGAAAAATTCAGTCAGAACTTCCATCAATCTCAATTCCCATAGGCATCCATTCTAACCTGGAAAGATCAATAATTTATTATAACTATCTAGAAATGGCTCTCCTCTTCCAACCATTTGTTTCCATGCTCAGAACAAGAGCACAAGAATTATCAAGAATGAGGAACCAAAAATGAAAGAGTGATAAGAGTGTAAGAGTGAATGGATAGGAACAAATAAAAACCCCCAAAAGGCCCACATCCAGGGTTTATATAATTATAAGAACCAAGAACCACATGGCCTTCCCAAGAAGCTCATGTAACCAATTTTCTCAATTAAAACCAATATGGGTAAATAAAATATAATAAAAAGACTTAGCCCCTTTAGCCCCCTCTCTTATGGAATCATAGCCCCTATCTCTTGTCATTGTCCATCTTGTAGCCATCAATATATTTTATTAATATATATAGATGTATTACATTTCTAGGCACTTCATCCCCTTTCCAATTTTACCAACTCACCAGCCTAATGTCACATTTACATAATACATTCTAGTTCATAAGGATTAAAACCGGGGGTGTTACAATATTTTACCAAGGTTTGGTGGAAGAAAAATAAAAGCGAAGAAAATTGTGGACTAGATATATATGCCAAAAATCAAGAAAGTCAATGGTACATTGAAAATGGTTGCTCCAAGCACATGACAAGAGACAAAAGTAAGTTTGAATTCTTAATTGAATAAAAAGGTGGTAATGTCACTTTTGGAAACAATGCTCCAACTAGAATTAGAGGAAAAGGAATTGTTGTATTATATGAAGATAAAAAGGGAAAGACCAAAGAACATAATGTGATGTATGTTGATGATCTAAAACATAACTTATTAAGTGTAAGTCAAATGTGTGGCCAAGGACAAAATGTTATTTTTCATTCAAGAGGTTGTAAGGTAATGGATGCAAATACAGGGAATTGTTGTTAAGGAAGTTAAAACTTCAGGAAATGTCTATGTTCTAGAATAAGACACAAAAAAAATGTTGCATTGGTAAAACTGATGAGAGATGGCTTTGGCACAAAAGGTTAGGTCATCTTAGTTTTAATAAACTTGTTAATCTAGGAAGAAAATATGTTGTGAGAGATATGCCTAAGATCTTCAAACCTGAGAATATTGTCTACAAGTTACATCAGTTTGGAAAATATTCAAGATTTCAATTCAAGGCAAGAGAACACGCCACTACTCGAACTCTTTCATTGATTCATACAGATATCTGTGGCCATACGAGTACACAATCTCCTCGAGGTGAAATATATTTCATTCTATTAATTGATGACTATACCATAATGGATTGGGTTGGATTGTTGAGGCATAAATTTGAGGATTTTTTTAAATTATAAATCTTCAAAGAATAGGTAGAAAATGAAATGGACTTAATAATAAAATTCCTAAGGTCAGACAGAGGAGGAGAATTCACATCTGATGAATTCAACAGTTTTTGTGAAAAACATGGGATCAAGAGACAATTTTATATTGTCAGGACCCCTTAGTAGAATGGAGTAGTGGAAAGGATGAACATAACAGTTCAATAAATGTCCAAGGCCATGCTTGATGAATCAGAAGTACCCATAAACTTTTGGGGAGAGGTTGTTCAAACTGTTGTCAACATTCTCAATAAGGCGCACATAAGCGTAAATAGTGATAAAACACCTTATGAGATATGGCATGGAATATCAACATCAATAAATCAATTCAAACTTTTTGGAAGAAAATGCTACATTAAAAGAAATGAAGACAACTTAGGTAAGTTTGATTCTAGAGTTGATTAAGGAATTCTTCTAGGATACTCCTCCAAAAGTAAATGATAAAAGTGTTATAACAAAAGGCTCCATAAGATAATTGAGAGAATATATGTAAAGTTAGATGATGGACTGCTTTATTCAGTGAGATATCGAGACCATAATGAGCAATATGATGAACCAATCAACAATGATTTACAAGACGATAGAATGGGAGAGCAACAAGAGAAAGAGGATTTAGAAGAAGAGAGAATGGAAACATCACATATAAAGACCCCATCAAGTTATCTTCAAAAACATCATCCAGAAAGTCATATTCTTGGAAATAAGGAAACAAGTGTACAAACCAGAAGAAAACTTATAGATACTTCTACCTCTGCAAATTTTGCACTTCTATCTATAATTGAACCCCAAAACTTTGTGCAAGCAAGCCAGGATGAACATTGGGTCAAAAAAATGAATGAATAATTAGACCAAAGAGAGAAAAGTAATACTTGGGATCTTGTTCCAAGACCAAATGACAAGAATGTAATTAGAACTAAATGGGTATACACAAACAAGATAAATGAAGATGGACATACAGTTAGAAACAAGGCCAGATTAGTATGCAAAGGGAATGCTCAAGTTGAAGGAGTGGAATTTGAAGAAAATTTTTCTCCTGTTGGAAGAATTGAAGCTATCAGGATGTTTTTGGATTTTGCATGCTACAAAAAATTCAAAGTTTACTAGATGGACGTAAAATCAACATTTTTAAATGGTGACCTTGAGGAAGAAGTTTACGTGGAGTAACCTGGAGATTTTCTTCTTACTAACAAAAAGAATTATGTTTTCCAACTAAATAAACCCTTGTATGGGATAAAACAGGCTCCAAGAGATTGGAATTATAGACTAGATATGTATTTGAACCAGCAAGAATTCAAAAAGGGAACTATTGATAGAAAATTATACATCAAAGCTGAAGGTAATGATATGTTAATTATTGTGGTGTATGTTGATGATATTATATTTGGGAGTAATATTGAATTAATGAGTAGGACGTTTGTAGCTACAATGAAACAAGATTTTGAGATGTCCATGTTAGGATAACTCTCCTTCTTTCTTGGGTTACAGATTCATCAATAAAAAAAGGGGATTTTCATTTATCAAGGTAAATATCTCAAATAAATATTGAATAAATTTGGCTTTGAAAATTGCACACTAGTAAGCACTCCAATGACTACCAATTGTAAAATCAGTAAGGATGATGATGCTCCAAAAGTAGATCAGACCATGTACAGGTCTATGGTAGAAATTTTAATCTATCTTAGAGCTTCAAGGCCCGACATCATACAAGCAGTGGGTATGGTAGGTATATTTCAAGCCAATCCTAAGGAAAGTCATTGTTGGGTTTAATCTCTCATTCAGTCTTGATCTAACCTAGGTTTGGATCTCAACAAGTTTCCAACCAGACCCTATAAAACTATCGGCCCTCCTGGTAAACCAGAAGGAAACACAGTGCACAGAGTGCACTATGCAGTCTCACCCGAGATAGCTTTATGGGTCACTGTAATGCTCAAGTGTTTGCAGTCTAGGAATGAGTGGAGATCTGGGATTTCATTTTGTCTTCTTCATGCATTGATATGATTATTAATCATATTATTCCTAGGATTCATTCATATTTTAATCCCATGTATGCATTCTAATAGATCTATATTAACCATTCATTCATTCTATAACCATTAATAGAAAGTAAACATGCAAGAAACATTAGAGATAACATAGGGTTTACCATGGTTCACCCCCTCCTGGGATACGTCCACAAATATTTGGCTTCTCTGATCTTTTATTTAGTTTTCTTCAAAATATAGTGTTGCACGCATCTCCCATCATATAATCCTAAATAGGTTCAAGAACCTCTGTGAGGTGGAATAGATCACACCAGGATCCTAAGCCTATGGTATAACCCTCAAAATATACCTTACTTGATTCTTTTACAACATTATTACAACAATATTTGAACTCATATACAATAATCAAACTCTTGAACAACCTTGACCTAGGCCTCCTAGGTTCTTATTTATATTATTTTACAGGCTTGTGGTCGTTACAATATTTACCAAAACCCTAACCCTAACATGGTTAGGTTTTCCTACCTTCTTTCCTTGAATGTTGCTTTTCCTCACACGTGTTGCTTTTCGTACTAGCTATTCTTCTCCAAAATTAGGCATTTCCTTCCAAAATTAGGTCTTTCCTAAAAATAGGCCTGCACCGACTAGGCCCTCAACACTGACATGTGGCTCATATTGAGCCACTCAGGTTGTGTGCACTCCTTGAATAGCCTCTGCCAAGCTGTAGAATTTTCCTTCTAGCTCTTCCCCTTTAGCTTTGGTCTATGAAGCTTTCTTTCTGATCTCTTCTACCCTCTGCACTGTGATGTGCTCCTTGAGAGATTATGTGATCTCAACATGGTCCTACATCATTCTAGTATTTTTATTCTCCAGTTTCACAATAATTTGTGCTTCTTTCTCTTGGAGAGGTTCTAACTGGGCTAGCCTTTCCTACTTGTTGTTCTGCGCAGTCTTCAGTTCTGCCTACAGGGTCTTCATCTCTTGCGCACCCTTCACTTGCTCTATGATGCTCATGGATTTTTTCCTTTGCTTCAACTCCTGGATTGCAGTGCTAATTAGTTCCTCTTGTTGATCTAGTTGTTGGATCCTATCATCTTCTTCTAGCATTTTCCATAGCTGCATGGTCTTGTCAAACAATTATGTGACCCTTTCAGCTTCTTATTGCATCACATCTACTTGCATAACTGCTTGTTGTTCCCTTTTGGCCAAAAATTTCGAAGGAGTAGTTGGAGTTAATTTTTCTTTGAGATCTTTGATCTCCTTTTTGTAGTTCTTGAGTGTCTATGCAATGATTTGGATATATTCCTCCGCATTTCTCATGCATGCCTACACGTTATCTGGAATCCTTTTAAATACTTCCTTCAACTTCTATTCCAAATTATATGCACGTTGTTTCTCCTCTTTTGTCTCGAGCTTTACTTGCTCGACCACTAGTTCCAGGGCATCCTTTCCATTCTTAGTTTCCTACAATTAAACTACGTCTGTCCTTGAACACGATTGTACTTCTTGTGCGACACTTACTTGAAGTTTTTATAGTGCCTTGGTTGGTGTTAGCACCAAAAGTCAACTCAAGATTGTTGTTGAGTTAAGCCTGGCACACCTTGTTTCAAAATGTTTTAAAGAAAATAGTTTTAGAAAGGTGGAGGGATCACACTCTTGATCTCAATGTATCTTGATGAATGAGCTATTAGAACCACTTCCCTATGTGCAATAGATTAGGAAAAAAAACCTCAGTTGGAGTAAAAAGACAGTATTAGATATGATTCAGTATAATTAATGAAACAAAACTGACAATCATCAAATAACATATGTTATTTAATATACTTGACTAGTAGAAGAATAAACCTACACTCAGAAATATTTTCTAAACAAGATTTAAAAGACTCAAACACACATGTGGAAAAGATTGCACTATACAAAATAGAGAAACCTTTTCATCACATATATACAGTTATATGAGCATATAAAAGTAATGATATGTTCAAGATGAGAAAATAGAAGTGATAAACAAAGACAAGAGATACACACCAACCATCGACTTTATTAACAGTTGAAATATTTACATACGTAGGATGGATCAAAATAGTATTATAATAAGAACCTTTTAAGCAAAAATAGGGATCCTGTTGATTAAGGTTGGTTTTCATTGATGCCAACCCTTGAAGAAAGTATGGTAGCAAACTTCGGTAACAAAAAGGTTTGGGTAATGGAACCAAGTCTGTTTCATGTATAATGGTATGAGTTTTAATATATTTGAATGTAATACTATTCTATATGGATATTACATGTCATTCCATTTCTGGTGGTATGTGGAACGTCACATAACTCCTCATGGTTAAAGAGTTATGGCCATGAGAAGCTCGAGAACCCAGGTTTGGGTAATGGAACCAAGTTTGATTGATGGATAATGGTATGAATTTTGATCTATTTTCATGTAATACTATTATATATGGATAGTACATGTCATGCCACTTCTGGTGGTATGTGGAACGTCACATAAATCCTCACGGTTTGAGAGTTATGGCCTTACAAAGTTGGAGGATCCTCATATGTCATCTAGAAGCCCCAAAAGGTCAAAGTAGTCAAAGTGGTTTAAGAGATTTTAGAAGGTAAATAATAAAGTGAAGTGATGAGTGAACTATAATTCAAAGTGACTACAAAATAAATTATTTAAATAATAAATTTAATGGATAAATTAGAAGTGGGTTAACCCTAAAATAAGGAAAGTGGGAAAAGTGACCTAGAAGATGCTTCTAAGGAAGCTACTTGGAGAGTAAAAATAAGAGACAAGGCTCTCTCATTTTATATCACACTTGAGAATTTTGAATATATATAGGTGACTGAGGTAACCAAAGGATATCTAAGCTGAATTTTAGAGGGAAGTTGAATAAAAGAAGGTTGGAATTCAAGGGATGATAAATTCTTTTGATGATGCTTTCTAAGGTATGTTATTTATAGGTCATCTCACCATTTTCGTAATAATTTTTTTTCTAGAATGATTCAGACCATGAAATTGATAGGCCATTGAGGAAACATATCCAAGTATATGTGGTAAAAATTTAATCTTGTGGGTCATTTTATTTTTGGAGTTACACTCTATGGAAAATAGGGTTTGTGGCTAGTCTTGAAACTAGTCCAAAATAGGTGTTTTGGGTAAAAATATCATAACTTATTCATAACAGATCCAGATTTAGTAAGACTAAATGTTTTTGTTATATTATAGTATGTAGTATTTTTTGTAACATTTTCATATCCATTCAACAAATATTTTGTGCGGGGCATGCTCTACAAGGTCAATCTCTAGAATAAGCCAGAGTTCAACAAGGTATTCCATTTTTGTTATAACTCCTTTTCTGAGAGGTTCCAAGTAGTGACACCTGGAGGAATTTCATAAAAAAAAATGAAGAACATTTTGTACTATTTTTAGATCTTTATTCATTACAGGTACATAGTTATGATTATTTCAAGTTAGGGTTGTTGACTAATCCCAAACTAGTCATGTGAGACTAAAGAAAAGTTTGATGAAAATGCTAGTCTCTTGTTGTGAAATTTAAGGAAGGTTCGCAGGTATGTGATCATATACACCAGATCTATTACAAAGTTACAAATAATATTTGGATGATGAAATTGATGAGGGTTTTTGGTTAAGGTACATGTTGGGTACATGGTTGAGACAAGTAGTTGATGAGTTAGAACACACTTGAGGTGTATAGTTGATGATGTTGGTACATATTGATGAGTCATAGTTGATGAGTAGTTGAAACATGATTGGTACATACTTGGTACATGGTTGGATGCACTTTTTTATGGTACCTGTTGATTACAGGTTGTTTTGTACAGGTTGGTGCATGGTTGATGAACTTTTTTATGGTACTAGTTGATTACAGGTTGAGGTACAAGTTGATGCATGGTTCAGGTTTATTGGTACACGTTTATAGTGGTATATATCATAGTGATAGTTTCACAATCGTTCCATCATTCTACTTCTACTTCAGGGCAGTTGGACGGGGCAAGGACATGTGGCTGTAGCCACCTTCTTGTTGTAGCCTCCTTCTGGTTTTATCCAGAGAATAGGGGAGTTGGATCTTCCCTCAGGTTGTAGCCTGAGAAACAAGGGGGTTGGAGCCTCCTTCCATTTGCAACTGGAAAACAAAGGAAGTTGGTGCTTCCAATGAATGTAATTCTTCAAGACATATAAGAAAAAGTATTACATGGTTTTCTCCCGCTTTGGGTTTCCACGTAAAACATTGGTGTACTATGTATGTGTATGATTATTCATTTTCTCATTGATTATTTACTCTGTAGTTATTGTATGATAATGCTACATTGATATAACACTTGGATTATATGGTTAAAATGATTAAATTTCTCTATTACTAATTCACCCCCCCTCTCAGTAATCCAACAATTGGTATTAGAGAAGGTTCCTTCAGAAATTTGTTTAACCACTGAAAGGTATATCATGGAGAGAAACAACTTGTATAAAAATGGAATACCACAGTTCAATGGACAAAATTATGCATTTTGGAGCATAAGGATGAAAACATATATACAGGAACAAGGATTTGAAATTTGGAAATCAATTGTAGATGGATACACAACACCGACAGTTCCGCCAACAAATGACAAAGCAGTGAAACTCAGTCAGAATAATTCCAAAGCCAAAAATGAAGTTCTGAATGGTCTCAGTGAAATAATATTCACCAAAGTTGCACATTGTAAATCTGCTAAAGAGATGTGGGAAAAACTTCAAAATATTTATGAAGGAGATTCAAAAGTCAAAGTAGCAAAGCTTCAAACTTACAGAGGTCAATTCAAACAAATTAAGATGAAGGAAGATGAGAATATTGCAGCTTAATTTTTACCAGTTGATGAAACAGTAAATGCAATCATAGGATTGGGAGAAGAAATCAAATAATCTTTAATTGTTCAAAAAGTAATAAGATATCTTCCTATGAGATTTGACCCTAAGATATTAGCACTAGAAGAAAGATCATATCTAAACTCAATAAGCATGGAATAATTACATGGAATCTTCATAGCATATGAAATGAGTAATTGAATAGAAAAATCCATATATAAAATAAGCAGCCTTCAAAGCATCCAAAAATTCAAAGAAAAAGGGAAGGAAAAAAGAAGAACATAGCAATGACAGTGACGTCTTGGAATATGATGAAGAAGTGGCCAACTTTCTCAAAAGACTGAACAAGGGAACCGATGGTAGGTATAGAGGTAAGATTCCTTTAATTTATTTTAGTTGTGATGGTATTGGTCATTTTTCTAACAAATATCCTTATAAGAAAAAGAGAAATGATGAAGGTTACTCAAAAGGAAAACAAACATATAAAGGAAAAATAACCACAAAGAAAGTTTTCAAGAAAATCTTATGCACCAATGAAGACATCTCATCATCAGATGAAGATGAAGTCAGTGACAGTGAGACATAAAGAATTCTATTCATGGTAGTAGAAGACTCTGATAAAGAAGACTCTGAAGAAGAATATGAAGAAGTTGAAGAATAAAATGAAGAAGTCGAAGAAGAAATTAAAGAGCTGGAATTTGACTACCGAGAGTAATTAATGTGTGCCATAGAATTTATCAGAAGAGAAAAGAAGAAAAACAAGAAACTACAAGCAGTACTAGATAAGAAACAAGACACTCAAGAACTAGAACAAATGATCACAAATTTGAAGGTTCAAATAGAAGAAGATAAAAGAATTGAAGAAGCACTCAAAGAACAACTAGAAGAAAAATACAAGATCATTGGAATTTTGGAAGCACATATTGTCACATTAAGAAAGGATATTCAAAATAAAAATATGCATAACAGCTCAAAAATTTTGGATGACATTATCAGCAGTAAAAAATATCATCATGAAAAGTCTGGACTTGGATACAATTAGACATAAAAAGGATCAAGATCCAAAACAACATAGAAATAAACATATCCAAAAAGATTTGCAAAAACAATCAAGAGGGATAGGAACATCTACAAGGAAGATTACAGGGACACTCCTCGGCCGAGAATCAACAACCGACAGATAGGCCTCAGGAAGAAGAAGAATTCATAAAAGAAAATCCTTTCAAAAGATCTTCAAATCCCAGGTATCAAACTATATTTTTTTGGTTTATGTTATGCATGTAATAATTTTGGACATAAAGATATGATCGCAGAGCTAACAACAGGAACAAAAACAACTTTGAAAGTCATACACAAATGGGTTATCCAAGAAAGACTAGTGAAACATAGAGAAGAAGTTACAATAGGTTTGAATATTTGAGCATTGAAGTCGAATGTTACAAATGTAACAATTTTGGACACATGGCCAAAGATTGCAAAATGACAATCCCTCCTAGAGAACCACAACAAAATAACAACAATCACAGACAGGAACCTCGGAAAAGGATATGGATATGAAAGCAGGATCAGTATAACAATGAAGAATGCACACTCGCTCTACAAGATAAGTAGAAGAAACATGGTTGGTATGTTGACAGTGGGTGTTCAAAACACATGAAAGGTGATAGATATATGTTTCTTACATTACGAAAGGAAAGAGATGGATCCGTCTCCTTCAGAAATGATTATTCAGCCAAAATCATTGGAAAAGGCACAGTCAGAATTGAGAACAAGAATACAAAGGCAGAAAATGTTCTACTAGAAGAATATATGAAACATAATCTTATAATTGTGAGTCAAATGTGTGACCAAGGTCATAAAGTTACTTTCGAGTCACAAAGGTGAGAGATAAGAAAAGAAGGTTCAGGAAAATTGATTGCTACAACTACAAGAACTTCAAGCAACATATACGTGTTAAGTGAAATTGGAAATTAAAAGTGTTGTCTAGAAAAGGAAGATGAAATTTGGCTATGCCACATAAAAATGGGTCACATACATTTTGATAAACTTGTCAAAGTCAACAAAAGAGAAGAAGGCAGAGAAATGGCCCAGATCACGAAACCAACCAACACTTTATGCAAGCATTGTCAATAAGGAAAGCAAACAAAGACCAAGTTCAAATCAAAGGAATATTCAATGACAAGACCATTGGAAATTGTGCATACCGATCTAGCTAGACCAACTACAACAAAGGGATTAAAAGTTGTGAAATACTTTATTTTATTAGTTGATTATTATACAAGAATGACCACAGTTTGCTTTCTCAAGAACAAGTCAGAAGATTTTGAAAACTTCAAGATCTATAAGGAAATGGTTGAAAATGAAATGGATTCAAAAATCAAATGCTTGAGATATGATAATGGAGGAGATTTCACTTCAAAGGAATTTATGGACTACTACAACAGTCATGTAATAAAAAGGCAATTCTCTGTTTCTAGGACACCTCAACATAATGGGGTTGTTGAAAGAAAGAACAAGATAGTACAGGAAATGGCTTGAACAATGCTAATGGATTCAAAATTGAAACATACTTTTTGGACACAGGCAGTGCATACAATAGTTCACATTCAAAACAAAGTAATGCTCAGAAACAACACTGACAAAACTCCTTACGAGCTATGTAAAGGAAGACCATCAAATGTAAAGAACTTCAGAGTTTTTGGAAGAAAATGCTACATCAAAAGAGAAGATGGAAGAATGGGAAAGTTTGACTCTCATGTAGACAAAGGAGTACTTGTTGGTTACTCAAGTACAAGAAAATCATAAAAGTGTTACAACCTGAGTTTGAACAAAGTGGTGGAAAGCATCAACGTAACAATTGATGAAACAGGTAGACAAGAATTAAAGGAAGAATAAAATGAATCAATGGAACAAATTTACAAAGAAGAAACAAAAGATGAAAAAGAAGGGGAAGACGAAAAGGATCTGACAGAAATAGAAGAGTAAGTTCAGCAAGTAACTCCAAAAACACCTAGCAGATGAGTACAAAAGAATCATCATTCAGATCATATTATCGAAAACAAAGACATGGGAGTTGAGACTAGAAGAAGAATCTGTTCACTAGAACAAACACACCTAACACTCACATATATGATTGAACCAACCTCTTTTGAAGAGGCCAACAAGGATGAATTTTGGAACAAGGCCATGGATGAAGAATTGGATCAAATGGAGAAAAATGACACTTGGGAATTGGTTTCAAAACCAAAGGATAAGAATGTGATCGGCACAAAGTGGGTATACAGGAATAAATTGAATGAAGATGGACAAGTTACAAGGAACAAATCTAGATTGGTATGTAAAGGATATGCACAGGTTGAAGGAATCGACTTTGAAGAGACATTTTTCCCAGTTGCCAGAATGGAAGCAATCTGATTGCTTTTATCTTATGCATGCTCCAAAAATATTAAAGTGTATCAGATGGACGTAAAATCATCTTTTTTGAATGGGGAACTTGAAGAAGAATTCTACATTGAACAACCAGAAGGATTTCAATTGTCAGAGAATGCAGATTATGTGTGTAAATTAAAGAAGGCCTTGCATGGTCTAAAACAGGCTCCTAGAGCATGGTAGTATAGAGTGGATAAATATCTACAAATGACAGGGTTTAGAAAAGGAAGTGCAGATAACAACCTCTACATGAAGGTAAGTCAAGATAGTATTTTATTAATTGAATTTTATGTTGATGATATTATTTTTGGTAGTGATGATGACAAGTTTAGCCAAAAATTTGAAAAGGATATGCAGAATGAATTTGAAATGTCATTACTTGGATAACTATCCTTCTTTTTGGGACTTTAGATATGTCAAAGAAACCAAGGAATTTTTATTTCTCAAACCAAGTATATCAGAGAAATGCTAAAGAGGTTTAGAATGGAAGACTGCAAACCCGTTATCACTCCAATGCAAACCAGTTGCAAGTTAAGAAAAGATGATGATTCAAAGTCTACAGATAAGAGGAAATACAAGTCAATCATTGGTATCCTACTATATGTGACAACATCCAGACCATATGTAATGTAGGAAGTTGGATAGGTGGCACAATTTCAAGCAACACCAAAGGAATCACATGTGTTAGCAGTGAAGAGGATTTTCATATATCTTGAAGGAACATAAGATTTCGGATTATGGTATCCAAAAGGAAAGGATCCATCTCTTATTGCCTACACAGATGCAGATTAGGCAGGTTTTATTGATGACTAACAAAGCACCAGTAGAGCAATGTTATACTTGGGTGATTGTTTAGTATCATGGCTAAGTAAGAAACAATCATCTGTATATCTATATACAGCCGAGGCAGAGTATATTACAACAACAACATGTTGTACACAAGTTCTTTGGATGAAACAAATTCTGACAGATACACAGGTTAAGTATGATGATCCCATTCCAATCTATTGTGATAATATAAGCGCCATACTTATCTCAAAGAATCTGGTGATGCACTCCAATACAAAGCACATTCCAATCAAGTATCACTTTCTACAGGAATAGGTTGTAGAAAAGAACATCAGAGTTGAGTATGTGGGACAAAATAAAAAGTGGCAAACATCTTTACAAAACCACTTCCACGGGAAGCCTTTGAGTATCTTCGCCAGAGACTCGGAGTTATTTCTACTCCAAAATGAATGATTTTGAATTATTATCTTATATGTCTTAGATTTACATGAGGAAGCACCATAAAGAGGAAACTTCATTTAGGGGGAGCATCCCCGGATGGAAATATACCTTTTCCATTGATGAAAAAGGGGGAGATATTTATCAGATGCAGAGGATAGAGGCATGATTCCAGGGGGAGCAATGGTCACAGAGATGCAGAGGAAAAAGGTATTGTTCCAGGGGGAGCATGAGTGATATGAATTCAATATTGCATGAAATTGTTTCAGTATTGCATCAGATTGTTTCCATCAATTCCAAAGTGGGAGATTGTTGATTAAGGTTGGTTGTCGTTGATGTCAACCCTTGAAGAAAGTCCGGTAGAGAATTCTGGTAGCACAAAGGTTTGGGTAATGGAACCAATGTTGTTTCATGTATAATGGTATGATTTTTAATATATTTGAAGGTAATACTATTTTATATGGATAGTACATGTCATTCCATTTTTGGTGGTATGTGGAACGTCACATACCTCCTCACTATTAGAGAGTTATGTCCATGAGAAGTTGGAGAACCCTAATGGACCCAAGTTTGTTTGATGGATAATGGTATGCATTTTTATATATTTTTAGGTAAGACTATTCTATATGGATATTAAATGTCATGCCATTTCTGTTGGTATGTGGAACGTCACATAACTCCTCACAGTTTGAGAGTTATGGCCTTACGAAGTTGGAGGACCCTCATATGTCATCTAGAAGCCCCAAAAGGTCAAAGTAGTTAAAGTGGTTTAAGAGATTTTAGAAGGTAAATAATAAAGTGAAGTGTGAGTGTACTATAATTCAAAGTGAATAAAAAATAAATTATTTAAATAATAAATTTAATGGAGAAATTAGAAGTGGAGTAACCCTAAAATAAGAAAAGTGGGCAAAGTGACCTAGTAGATGCTTCTAAGGAAGCTACTTGGAGAGTATAAATAAGAGGAAAGGATCTCTCATTTTATATCACACTTGAGAATATTGAATATATATAGGTGACTGAGGCAACCAAAGGATATCTAAGCCTAATTTCAGAGGGAAGGTGAAGAAAATAAGGCCGGAATTCAAGGGAGGATAAATTCTTTTGATGATGTTTTCTAAGGAATGTTATTTACAGGTCATCTCACCATTTTCGCAATGGAATTTTTTATATAATGATTCAGACTGTGAAATTGATAGGACATTGAGGAAACATATCCAAGTATTTTTGGTAAAAATTTCAGCTTGTGGGTCATTATATTTTTGGAGTTACACTCCGTGGAAAATAGGGTTTGTGGCTAGTCCTGAAACTAGTCTAAAACATGTGTTTTGGGTAAAAACGTCATAACTTCTTCATAATAAATTCAAATTCAATAAGACCAAATGTGTTATTTATAGTACAGTCTTTAGTATTATGTGTAACATTTTTAGATCCATTCAACAAATATTCCATGTGGGGCACGCTCTACAAGGTCGATCTCTAGAATAAGCGAGAATTTAGCAAGGTATGCCATTTTTGCTATAACTCCTTTTATGAGAGGTTCCAAGCAGTGACACCCGGAGGAATTGCATAAAACAAACTGAAGAAAATTGTGTACTATTTTCATATCTTTAATCATTACAGGTACATAGTTATGATTATTTCAAGTTATGGATGTTAACTAATCCCAAACTAGTCATGTGACACTAAAGAAAAGTTTGATGAAAATGATAGTCCCTTGTTGTTAAAGTTAAGGAAGGTTTGCAGGTATGTGATCATATAAACCAGGTCTATTACAAATTTACAAATCATAATTGGATAATGAAATTGATGGGGGATTTTGGTTAAGGTACATGTTGGGTACATGGTTGAGACAAGTAGTTGATGAGTTGGCACATACATGAGGTGTATAGTTGATGATGTTGGTACATATTGATGAGTCATATTTGATGAGTAGTTGACACACGATTGGTACATACTTGGTACATGGTTGTATGCACTTTTTTATGGTACAGGTTGATTACAGATTGAGGTACAAGTTGATGCATGGTTCAGTTTTATTGGTACAGGTTTACAGTGGTATATCTCACAGTGATAGTGTGACAGTGGTTCCATCATTCTACTTCTACTTCAGGGTGGTTGGACGGGGCAAGGACAGGTGGTTGTAGCCACCTTCCAGATGTAGATAGACAACATAGGGGGTTGTAGCCTCCTTCTAGTTGTAGACAAAGAATAGGGGAGTTGGAGCTTCCCTTAGGTTGTAGCCTAAGAAATAAGGTGGTTGGAGCCTCCTTCCATTTGCAGATGGAAAACAAAGGAATTTGGTGCTTCCAATGAATTTAATTCTTCAAGACATATAAGAAAAAACATTATATGGTTTTCTCTCGCTTTGGGTTTCCAAGTAAAACACTGGTGTATTGTGTATGTGTATGATTGTTCATTTGTTCATTTCTTATTTACTCTACAGGGATGATAATGCTACATTGATATAACACTTGGATTATATTGTTAAAAAGGATTAAATTTCTCTATTACCGATTCACCCCCGCCCCCCCCTCTTAGTAATCCAATAGATCCAACCCCCCTTAATAAGATTGTTCACCCTTAATCAAATTAATAATTAGGATTTATATCTTACATAAAAATTTTGAAATGGAGAAACTAAGAGATGAGAGATGTGACATAGTAGAACAAAATAGGTGATAATAGTTGGTATCTTTTCTAGTACCAACTATATCTATGTCAGATCTTGAAGTGGTGTTTGGGCTATGGCATCGTCCATCTACAACATCTCTGATGTCACTTGCAAGATTGGACTCACCTACGCTATGGTTTGTATGGTGTATTTTTCACTCGGTGCAGTCCTTTTCTCTGCTCCTGTCGCTGAGGGGATTGGTTTTGTTCCCCTTTCATACCTTTGAGCTACTTGTATTTTTTCTAGGACCTTCCTGATCTTAGCCAAATCATTCAGTATCCTACCCCTTTGGTGCTCGACCTCTTCAAATTTCTTGGCTACGTGATCCTCTACTCTCTCTGCAACAAGATAGATATTGTCCTTAGTGATTGTGTACTCTGGTATTTTATTATGCGCCTTGGATTTCTTGTGCGGCCCCCCTGTATGTATAATTGGACACTTAGGTGGCCCTGTTTCTTTTTGAGTGGTTGTCGAAGGGATTTACTATGTCATTGTGTCTCCCTTTCTTTTTCTTCCTGCGCGAAGGCAGTTTCCTTTTTCCCTGACTGCGCATCCTTCTTTGGAGCACTACCCTTCTTCTACTGTGTTGGATTTTGACTGGGCTTCCTTTATTGTGTCGGATTTTTTGGCACAACGTTTTTTCCTACAGGTGTCTTAGATGACCCTTCTTCTACCTCCTTACCCTTTGGAATTTCCCTGGTGATGATTGGGATCTTCCAGTCATCGTGAAAGTCTCACATTTCCATTTCAACTTCCTCTTCCTTGATGCAGAACCAAAGTTTCAACCATTATTTTGTTCAACCCATGTGCACATGGATCCACATATCGTGGCACATATCCCTAAAGCTAGCTATACCTTAAAAATATTTGACCACTTCTGAAGTGATCCTCCAGGTGTTGATTATACTATCCTGGATGTCGCTTAGGTACCTGCGTTTCCACTTCTTCTCTTGGGGTCTGACGTGCTCCCTATGGATGTGTGCCGCGTTATAGTGAAGTGACCTACTCTATCACAGATATAAGAGTAGGGAGGCTCCTTCCACCCGATGAGTACTATTAGAATCAACAACCAAGAATAATGGAACTTTGTTCCCAAGTCCTATGCGTCCTTGTAGTGGTCAAGGAATAGGTTTGACAGATATGGGTCCCAGCTGAGCATGTGTCATTTGGGCACTAAGTTGTAGCTATGAAAACCCCTGCAGGGACCTCCTCCTTGTGGCACTTGCATATAAATTTTCACGCCATTGGGTTTTTGGCCATCTTGGTGGCTTCATCATTGATTCTTTTGATGATGATCCCACGTGAGCCTCTCTCTATCCCGTATGTTTTCTTCATTTCTTTGGCAAGAGGCTTTTCCTTTGTCTTGTCATCTAGGTACTGCGCGGGACTCTCACCCATTGATGGAAGACCTGTGATGAACACGATGAGTTCTACATTGATGGATAGATGTTCTTCCATCCATAAGAAGTCTCCATGGAGGACTTCCATCAACTACTTGATGCATTTATTCAGGATCCCTATGTTTTCTGGGCATTCTGCTCACTGTTTTGGCTACATCATGGGGTCTCCAAATGGGCCTTTGTCAATACTATCCATGTATACTTGTTTCACAAATTCTGGGGATTTTCTAGTGTCAGCCACATCATGGTCCGAGTACCTTATAATTTCCATGCACCCTCGTAGGGTTGGCATGGCCTGCACCCCCTATGGAATGCGCGGTAGCACAATTGATGCGTTGGGATTCCTTCGTGGGGACCACATGATAGGTTGTTTTCCCTTTCTTCTTACCAATGCGGTAGAGGTCCTAGCCTCTGTTTCTCTCTCTTCCCTACCCATCTTTGACTGCCCTGTAATATCTTCAATATTTCCTTCTTCCTGCTGCGCAGACCCTTCTCCAGGTTATGGTCTCACTACGTCAGACTCTGTCCACTCACTGTCACCCCCATTTGTTCTGTGGGATGCTTCAGGCCTCGGAGGTTGTTGTGGGTTGCATGTAGTGACTGGTTCATGCCTATGCACACTGATGTGCATGTCAATCCCCATCCCAACCATTTTCAGAGATTTGTATTCTTCTTCTACTAGTGTGGCAGTCACTGGTTCGATCTGTGGCAAGGGAATCACATCAACATTGAAAATTCCCTCTCTATGTGCCATTTCCTGTGTCGCCTCTGTAGTTTCTTATGGTGACCTGAGGCTGCTTTTGGTTTTTCATGCTCTTTGTCTTGGTGCACCAATATTTGGAGGTGCCATCATGGGAACTTTTTTTTTTTTCTGGATTGAGCTTCGGTTGCTTCGAATCTCTGTACTCTCCTTGTTTTCCTCTCATCTTTAGCTTCACGGGTTTGCGAGTTTGCAATTTCACAATAAGTCTTGTTTGGTCCATGCTCCTACTTTATATAGAGGGTTTCATTATTTCCCTAAATATTCTTGGATAATATTATTTGGATATGGTTAATGTGTTGAAGCTTGTCGAGTATGCTTCATTCAATTCCATAAATGTCCCAATTCGTGCCTTTTTGCCTGAACAATCATTTTTCGCTTTTCCAACCATTGGCCCCTTTTACAGTGCGATATACTTTCCTTAGTGCATAGTTACTTTTCCTTAGTGTTCCATGAATTTTCCTTGGTGCACAATGTTTTGCTTTATGGCAACCATATGTTGCACGGGGTCAATTTTTCTTTTTGTCACGTTGATTCCATTATTTCCGTGCACGATGTTTCCCAGTATTTTTGTATTTTCTTTCATTTCTAGTTTTGTATTTCTTTTTCCTCCTTATTCTCCTTTTTATTTATTTTTTCTCATTTTTTTGTCCTAATATATACTATAGTTCACTATCTACATGCCCTTCTCACTGCGTTGTAACTTCTAAGGGTTAGGCGTTCGAATGTCCTTGTATAGTTTCATTCGATTCTCGTTGATCGTTCCTTTAAGTTAAGTTCCTCCCAAGTCCTTTAGCTGCACAAATCCCCCATATTTGATAGTATTTACTTCATATGGCCCTAGCCAATGCATTCTACATTTACTAGGATGTTGAAAAAATTTATTGTCATAGAGAAAGACTAGGTCTCCCTCCTTAAAACTCTTCTTCTTAATATGTTTTTCATGCTAGGATTTGTCTCTTGCCTTCTATACTTCCTAGTAAAATTCTTCCAGAAACTTGTCCTCTTCCATATCCATTAATTGATTCAACCTCTCCTTTACTGTGCCTCTTTTTGTCATGTTGGTAATTGTTGCTACACCAAAAATTCTAATGGTACCACTACTTCCTTCCCATACACCAATCTGAATGGGGTTTGTCCTGTAAACGTCTTACATGTGGTCCTATATTCCCATAGTACTAATGGTAATTTCAAGTCCCAATCATCCTTGTTGACATTCCATATATTTGTTAGAGCATTTTCCAAGATTTTATTGAAGGCTTCTACTATTCCATTTGTCTGAGGATGATATGGTGTACTCTTATAGTGATAGACTTGAAACTCCTCATTCATAGCCCTAATGGTACTGTTGATAACGTGAGTTCCTAGGTCACTCATCAAAATTCTTGGACATACAAATATGGTGATCACTTGCTCAAACATTAAGTATGTTGTTGTCTTTGCGTTGTAGTCTTTTACTAGGGCTATTTCTTCCCATCTTGTTAAGTATTATGTTGCAATAATGATATATCTAACTCCTGATCTTTTTTTTGGTGGATTGATTGGTCCCACAAAGTCTATTGCCCATTTTTCAAATACCTGCAAGGTTACTTGTGGTCTTAGAGGCATCCCATCCCTTCTGTTGAGTTTTCCAACCCTTTGACATACGTCACATTTATGGAAATATTCTTTGGCATCTCTATGGACTGTTGGCCACCATAATCCTACGCGTAATACCTTCTGTGCAATATCTTTTTTTGCATAGTGTCCTCCAACTATACCTTCATGAGATTTCTCAAAATACTATCTACGTTAATCTTATATAAGTGTCCTGCAATAAGTCGATAATATTCAACTCTGAATACCATATTTTTCTTTTGTGCAGTGCTAAACTCTTGTGGCGCAACCCATGTACTTAAGTATTCAATAATATCAACAAAGTATTCACCATATATCTGTACTGAAAACAATTGTGCATCAGGGAAGTTGTCTTCCAAGTTGGTAGGTTATTCTCCATTAGTTACCCTTGACAGGTGATTAGGTACTGCATTCAACATCCATGGCTTGACTATTACATCGAAATCAAATTCTTGGAATAACAATAGCCATCTACATATCCTCCTCCCCAACACTGGCTTGTTGACTAGATATTTGAGGGCATAATGGTCGGTGAACATCTTAAAGTGTTTACCCAGTAAGTAGTTCCTAAACTTATGAAGTGCATATACCATGGATAGGCCTTGTTTTCTTTGGTGTTGTAATTCTTCTTTGATTCTAACAATTTTCTGCTTGCAAAGGCTATAGGGTGGTTTAATTCCCCTGCTCCTAGCTATGCCAGAATTTCTCCAAGTGATATGGCGAATGCATCTACATGCACATGAAATGCATTTCCCCATTCCAGGAATACTAGGATAGGTGTTGTGACCATATTTTCTTTTAAAGTGTCTAACCCTTATTGACAATCCTCATCCCACTGGAATATGATATCCTTATTTAACAATTTTTCCATTAGTGTAGTAATCTGTGCATACCCCTTTATAAATTTCCTGTAATAGCCTGTTTGTCCCAGTGTTTCTCTTAACTAGCACATTAGCTTTGGTGGTAGTAAATTGACAATGACTGCAATCTTAGTAGGATCCACTAGTAAACCTTGTTTACATACTATATGTCCCAACAATATTCCAAAAGGTGTCCAAAAAATGCATTTCTTAATATTCAATGATATTTGACATTGCCTTCATATTTCCAACATTAGCCTTAATACTTCCACATGGTCCTTTAACAAACTATATACAGTCCATTCATCCAGATATAGTTCTAAAAACTGATGTATGAATTCCTTAAAAGCAGCTATGACTACTCTTGAAAATATGGCTGGTGTATTATTCAACCCAAATGGCATGACTGTGTATTGATAGGATCCCCATTCTGTATAAAAAGTAGTCTTATACCTGTCCTCTGGAGCTATTTTGATCTCATGGTAACCTGAGAATCCATTTGTAAATGAATATGCTTCATGGCCTCCCATATTCTCTAAGACTTCATCTGTAAAAGGGGTAGGGAAAGGTCATGTAATAAATCATCATTAAGTTTCCTCATCTCTACAAAGATCCTTATCCCCCCTTGTTTATTTTCTTGGAGTACCATATGAATTACCAATTCAGATTCATCTACTGGTTCTATGATACCAGCTTCCAACATTCTATCAATTTCTTCCTTCACTTTCTCCTTATACACTAGATTTAGTCTGTAAGGTCTCTGTTTGATAGGTCTTGCCTCAAGTTTGAGAGGTATTTTCATCTCTCCTAGCTCTCCTTCTATGACTTTCATCTCTGTAAAGGTCGTTGGGAACATGTCATTGTATTCACACAATAACTCTATTATTCTTTCTACTATTTGTTCATCCCAATAGTCTCCAATACTTGACCTTTTAGGATTGCCAATTGTCCCAATGTTGAATTTCTTCACCTTGATTAGTGCAACAAATACTTCTGACTCCAAATATGGGCCTTCCACCTCTCTTTCTCCTTCAATTTATGTAATATAAATGTTGCGTGGGTCATGTTCATCTGATGCTTTCTCTTCAACATGATAGCATGGCAGTAGTTGTTCAATTGTATGTCTATTTTGTTTTTGATATTTTTTCAAGAGTTCAACCTCTGTTTCATCAATAAATATCACTCCTTTTATCTCCTTCAGTGATGAATCAATGTTGGGGTTCTCATGTTTAAATGAGAAAGTTACTACAATTTTTTGTTGTAAGGCTGTCCAATCTGTAGTACCTCTGCGCATCTCCTGGTCTACATACCAGTTCTCTGGGATTGCTTCCAATGTATGGATAAAGTGATGAGGCCATTCTTCTGGTGGTTTCATCCTCAATTATGTTATGCACTTCTCCAAGTGTTCTTATGGTGTTGCTTGTCCATCATACCTTTTCATTTTATTGCTGCCCTATTTTTCACCTAATATAATGCGCAATAGTCGTTTACATTGGTATCAATCCTGAATTGTTTCTTTGTGCGCACACTACCATAATGCAAGTGTAGACTTGAGTGAAATATCTAGTGATAAGAGCCTATGATTTTCTAATACTTATTCTTTATATTTTGTCAGAAATTACTATAGGTCATTTACCCCATGAAAACTGAGAGGTTCTCTTATCTCTGTACCAACCCATCTTACTACACAGTCTATTCTTGCACACCTTCTTGTGGAAACTTCATGTAATCGTTGTTGCCAAATCTCCAAACATGCATCTGAGTCATAAGAAAATGATGTGATGCTTCTCCAGCTGAGTACCCCATCTGCAGCTGGGTTAACATAATCTTCTTCTCGCATGGTGGTTCTGTACAACTGCTTTATTTCCTCTAGATGTAAGAAAATGGGTTCTACAAACCTTTCTCCTTCTGAAGGATCCAATGGCGTAATGACTCTAAATTCACCTGATTAAAACTTCATTTTCCTTGTCCTCAAATTGATTATGGCCTACTTATCACATGCCCAGTCCAGTCCAAGAAATGATGGATAATTTGTTGTGCCATCTACTATCTGTATCACTTCAAAATCTGTCATAGTGTCCACTCCATCCAAATTGATTGTCACACCTTTAAGTCTTCCAATTGGTAGCACTCTATGTTGATTTTATAATTTCAATTGGACAAGTGAATAGCCTAGTGTGGGTTCTCCCATGCACTACCATGTCTTCTTAGGTAAATCATTTACTTCAGAGCCTAAGCCCAGTATAATATCACCCATATTAAAGTCTCCAATGTTGGCATTCAATCTAAATTATCTACCTGTCCTTCTTCTTGTTTGGATATGATTGACTAATTTTTTCTCTACTTTTCCTTCTGCCTCTATATTACATCTTTATAGAAGATTTTGCAAGATCTTGACAGATGATGGGTCATTCAATAGTTTAACACATGATTGAAGAAATGTTTTTATGTTACTTACTTGATCTAGAGGTTGTGCTTCACTAGTGTGATCCATTGAGGAGGGAATTTTGTACATAGAAGAGTTATGATTTTTATATGTAGTTGATGTAGATGAAACATTTTTCTTGAGAAACTCCTATCTTGCCTCCTTGAATGTCTCCTTTTCTTTCCACGCATCAAATTGATTATGTGGTTCAATATTCTTCTACACCCATTGATGTTGCATTGTATCTTGTCTTACTTCATCAGTTCCTATCTTAGCTCCACCTTGTGTGATTATGTTGATGTTTTTTCCATCATCCATGGCTTCTACAGAAATCCACTGTACATTATAGTTGTTCTAGTTCATATTTCCTTGGATCTTCCCAAGAGTGTTGTACAATCTTTTGTATCATGGTTTGTTGCATGACAATACATACATGTCACTGGTGGAAGTGTGCATTCCCTTGCATAATTTCCTGGTTGTTGGCAGTTGTGGCACCCTCTACATCGTCCAAATCCTTCTCTACCTCATTCTTCACCTCTATATCCACCTTGATCTCCTCGCAATGCATTGTATTGAGGTACCTAATTGTACTGCGTGGGGTTATACTGTGGTTGCACGTTATTGTATTGCAGTTGTGCATTGTTATATTGATGCTACACATTTTTATATGGTGGTGGTACCTAGTTGAACTAAGGTGTACCTTTCCCTATCATCATTTATTATTGTATCCTATAAGTATATGAAGTTATTTCTCTCATCAGCTCCATTTTCCTACAATATTTATCATCATGACCTACTGACTTACATAAATTGCAGTATGAACTTTTTAGTAATGTCTTATACTTTTTCATAATTGGAAAATGATATGGATCATGCCCATGTGTTTTAAAAATCTCGCACCATGGTCCTCTTGTTGGAAAAGGGTTTGGTACTCCTGTTTCCATGTACTGTACGAAAGTTGGACATTCGTTCTTATGATGTCCTTCTACCCTACATGTGGTACACCAAACAACTTCTCTTTTCTCTTTACCCTTATTCTGGTTAAGATGAAATGTTAGATTCTTCAAATCCTCCTTTAGCTCCTCTATTGTTGGATCTGTCTTCTGATATTGATTCTCTTCCAGTTGTAAGTCTTCTTGCATAGCCTCTTCCTGAGTTTGGAACTTCTATTGTCTTAATGGGTATTTCAAATGTGGTAACAGTGAGTTCACAAATATATGTCTATGCTTCTTGTCAGTAATTTCATACTTCAACTTACCTTTCAATCGTTTAAACCTATGATCAATCTCCCAAACAAACTCACCTGGATTTTTCCTAATTTCAATCATCTCATTCATGTACTGGTCCTCTGAGCCGGGCTTCTGAAATTCATTTATCAGTAGTTTTTTCACATCTGCAATAGTCCTTTTTACTCCTGGTGGACTATTTTTATCTAGGCTCATGTACCAATCTAGTGTGAGGTCTCTTAGCATGATAGCTAATTGTGCAAGTTGTGTATACTCATCTGTGATCTTCTTTGCTTCCCAGATATTCTCACAGATGAATAAGTTCTTTTAAGGGTCCTCTGATGCCTCTCCCTAAAATTATGGTAACTTGATCATGGGATCATTGCATGCCATTTTGAACTGTGTTGAACTAATACCTTTGCGCGGTGTAGATATTTTATTTTTACTTCCTGAACTGGCTCCTCCAGTTGTTTCTCCTTGTTTGGATGTGTTTCCTGTTGTCTTTCTTCCACTAAAATTTGGTTGTCTAAATGTTGGTGTGTTAGTCACACATGGGGTTATAGGTTCCACATTGATGGTGACCTAGATTGGAGTTCTTCCTTTTGTTCCTACCCTTGGACCTCTTGTTTTCCTTTCATATGTTGCATGCATGATTTCCTCAATCTACTCCACAGCTCATAGATCCTCTACCTCTTCTTCATCACTTTCCAAGCCCTCTCTATCAACTATGGCTCTCTTCTTGTTATTCATCTTATATTGGTAGGGTACTCCACTGTGCGTATTTCTAGCTATTGCCATTATCTTGTTTATCTGGTCTTCCTCCATCATGATTGGGTCCATGGACTCCTCCTTCTTTCTCTTATCCATTTCTTCCTCCATTTCTCCACCTCTTGTCAGTGCTTCTCCCCTTCCACCATGCACGCAGGGAATTTTATATGTATGATTCCATGGTCATCACACCATTGTTATATAATAAAATCTTGATTGAAGTATGCAACGATATGATATACCTAAATTTAGGTACTTTTAGAAAATCTTTCTCTGTTGCGTTGTAATACTTCACGACATCTATTGCAAATTTAGTGATAAAACCTGCAACAATATTGTCTAACCAAAAATATATTGCGTGTGTACATTTTTTGTTAACTTGTTGTAACTGTGTGATATCCACATGATTCCACTCCAATTGTGTGATTCGATTTGTTGGGTGGTTTTATTTTAACCTCAATATCCACTACTGCAACAAATGCAGGAAATCACAGAAAAATACCTCATGCAGGGCGCTAAACACGTATTTGTCCATATGTTTACGCAGTGTTAACTTAGGGTTTTTGTTATCCTTCTGTGCAAACTCAAGTTCCTTTGTTTTCAACCATATTTGAATCTCCTCCTTAATTGGATTCCATGGCTTTAACATTCCTTTTTATACCTTCATTCTTTGCAAACTTCTTCTACAAATCTCGTCCACTCAATCCCATGTAGTTCCAACCAAAAATGAAACCATTTGTTGCGTTTAATATCTCATTCACTCTTGATATGACCTAGGTTTATATCTCAATAGGTTTCCAACAAACCATCTAAAACTATCGTCCCTTCTGGTAAACCATAAGGAAACATAGTGCACATAGTGCACTGCATAGTCTCACTCGAGATAGCTCTATTGGTGACTGCAATTCTCAAGTGCTTACAATATTGGAATGGGTGGGCATCCGGGATTGTATTTTATCTTCTTCATGTATTGATATGATTATTCATCCTATTATTCCTAGTATTCATTCATATTTTAAGCCCATGCATGCATTCTAATAGATCTAGCTTAAACATTCATTCATTATATAACCATTAATAGAAAGTAAACATGAAAGAAAAATTACATATAACATTGGTTTTACTGTGGTTCACCCCTTCCTAGGCTACGTCCACAAAGATTTGTCTTCTCTGCTCCTTTATTTAGTTTTATGAAAAATATGGTGCTTCATGAATTACATCTCCCATCATACAATATTGAATAGGTTCAAGAACCTTTGTGAGGTGGACTAGATTACACCAGGCTCCTCATCCTATGATCTAACCCTCAAAATCTACCTTACTTGAGTCTTTTATAGCCTTATTACAACAATAGTTGAACTCAACTACAATAATCGAACTCTTGAACAACCCTGACCTATACCTCCCAGGTTCTTATTATATTATTTTACAGGCTTATAGACATTACAATCTTTACCAAAACCCTAACCCTAACATGTTTAGGCTTTCCTGCCTTTTCTCCTTGCATGTTGGTTTTCCTCACACGTGTTGCTTTTCCTTCCAACTATTCTTCTCCAAAATTATGCCTTTCCTTCCAAAATTAGGTCTTTCCTCAAAATAGGCCCGCGCCCAACACTCATGTTCTTGCAGTCAAAATAATATTCAAGTATTTTTCAAGGTAATATTGATTATGTATTATGGTATATAAAAAAAATAGACCTCATTCTTAAAGTTTATATAGATGAAGATTGGGAAGGAAGTATAGATGATAGAAAAAGAACAAGTGGAGGTGCATTCTTCCTTGGTAGTTTTTTAGTATCTCGTCTCAACAAGAAACAAACTTCCATTTCTCTCTCTACAACTGAAGCAGAGTATATAGCTGCAACATCATGTTGTATGAAAGTGTTGTGGATAAAGACCAATCTTGAGGATATTCAAGTTCCCTATGATCAACATGTTTCTATCATGTGCGAAAATAAAATTTCTATTAATCTCTCCAAAAATCATGTTCAACACTCTAAAATTAAGCATATCCCCATCAAGTATCACTTTCTCAAAGAACATGTTTAAGATCAAGTGGTTAAATTAGAATATGTTCCTTCCAAAGAGTATATTGCACATATCTTTACCAATCCATTACCTAGGGAATCCTTTGAGTACCTCAGAGAGAATTTGGGAGTCCTTCCCACTCCTCATTCAGGTGCATAAATATTCATGACATGTTAGAGGCTGTTGAAATACCTTCCTAGCCTCAAGGGGAGAAGCAGAAGAGATTGAGCAGTAGGAAATACAATATTCCGATAGGGGGAGTCACTCTTAGGATTTGCGCAGTTAGAAGGATATTTCCTTTTTCCATTGATGTCGAATGGGGAGAAACAAACAACTATGACAAAAAGGATCATACAAAAAGGAGGAGTGAAGGCTAGAGGAACACACTGACAGAGGGGCACAACTACGATAAAGAGGATCATACAACAAAGGGGAGTGAAAACCAAAGGAACACACTGATAGAGGTAGCAACTCAACAACAAGAATTTTCATCAATAACAAAGGGGGCGTTTGTTGAGCATATGTTGTCATTGATATTAACATGGTGCATAGGCAAAGGAAGTGCACAGAGGTCTTACAGAGGAAGTGTATGGAAGGATACTTTATACTATACTATTACAGATACACATGAAATAGAACTCCTAGAATAAATCATGAAAGGTTGAAAAAATAAGTGAGAAGAAGGATTCAAGGATGAAGGGATCGACGATGATTCTGCCAGGAGTGCACACATAATAAGAGGATAACATACGACGTAGTTCAGATATGAAGTGGAATGAAACAATTTCCCTTCTCTATTATTTTAGAATGACCCAACATATTTTCATGCTGCAACGTGATAATGTTTTGAGCAAGCGACAAGTGACAGAGTGAACTATGATGGAGTGTGTGGAATATTGTGCAGATGAAAATCTGCAGGGCACCTTGAGCCAATGTGATGAATGGTGTAGTGGCATGTGATGAGATTAAGTCTGAATTAGAATGCGACAAAACAAGTCACCAGGGGTACTTACAGTTTGATGGGGAAATTCAGTAAGCACATTGTAGGACAAGTGCGATAGGATGAAGATTTGTGACTTGCGTATTTCTCTCTAGTTCTATCTGCGTAGTGGATTATTTGTAGACTAGGATGAAGTTATTGAATCATTCTTTAGGAGATGCTCAGATAATATGGAGTACATTCATAGGAAGACTTGGTCCATCTGATTTAGTCAAATGTTTTCCACAATGTAACAATGATGCGTTCACATACTTTATTTAGAAAAAATTGTGACTGACAAGATTTTGATATGGTCAAAGTTTCTCCACAATATAACCATCATACTTTATTTAGAAAAAATCAGAATTGATAGGATTTTAATGTGGTCAAAGTTTTTCCACATTGTAATTGTTACGCGTCCAGATACAGGAAGGTAAAACTTAGGAAAATAAGTATAAGTATGGAAGTGCTCTGATCATGGATGTGTGCATGAAGTGAGGTGGAAGATTATATTGTAACAGTTCATATGAACAAAAATGTAAATTTGTCAGGACGTGTTGAAATATTTAGTGATGTAACAATTTTTTTTCTGAGTTTAGGGTGCCAGGGTGAGTCGAAGCTCACTGAGGATTGGTGTCCTCATTTTTGTAATAGGTTGGTGCCCTCGAGGATTGGTTCCCTCATTATATATGGTAGGTTGGTGCGTGAGAGGATTGGTGTCCACGTTTTCTGCAATAGGTGGGTTCTTGTTGAGCTAAAAATTTATAACTTGTAAGTTGGTGCTTCCAGAAGAACATAAAGAAGATGTTTTGTGGTTTTTAACCGCATTGGGTTTCCATGTAAAAATGTTTTGTACTATGTTCATTGTGTTGATTTGATTTTTTCTTGTATCAGTCATTAAGTGTTCACTTCTAAATATCTTAGATGACTATTTTTATATTTTCTTGTATCTATCATTAAGTGCGCATCTCTAAATAACTTAATTGGTTGAAAGGAAAGAAAAATAACAAATCTTAATGCAATATTGTTCACCCCCCCTCTCAGTATTATTGTGAGTATCAACAATTGGTTGATTCTTTTCCTCTCATTAGAAATTGGATTGTGTGGCATATCGGAAACGAAAAAAGTGTGTGAATTGGGGAGGATCCCTGGGTTCATGCAGAAAATGTCTTTAAATTATTTGAGGATCTAGTCTCTGTCCTTCAAAATCAAGGTATTTTCTCTCTTTGGAATGCATAGGTGTAGATTATAGATCTCACGGGTTGGAGTTAATGGAAATTGGCAGAAGTGTTACGATTAGGCAAGGACCAAGTAGAGGAATAGAGTTATTTTTTAGGGAATCTTAGATCCTGTTAGCACTATAAATGTTCTAAGACTTGATTAGAACTATTCCTAGCACATATTGAAATATAATTGTTTGGTTGGTTGGAATGGTGAACCAGGTAGAATAAGACGAGGATATAAGATCAAAGGAAACTCACAGACTAATACAATGCATCCATGGACTGAAGGTAAGTGGACTTAATTCTTAGACACTTAGGATAAAAGGGTGAAAGAGGGAAGAAATGAGAACCACATATATATGAATATATAAATCTCATAGGATGCTCAATCAGTACATTCACAAGAATGAAGATCCAATAATAAGAAATGTTCTTCAATTATGAATAAAAATACATAAAAGAAACTTGTGAGGTATGGGAAATTACAACAAATGATTTACTGCTCAGGAATCCATGAAACAAATACTATTAATCAATGCTTCATCAAAATAATTTCATTTAAGTAAGAAGAAAAAGAGTATGATAGAACACAAGAACACAATTCTGAAATCAAGTGAAAAAATATGCTTCAATAATGTAACATATGCATAAGTATGTCTTTTCCCAAATACAAAAGATATGAATTTAAGACCAAATTCATAATACCTAGGAATGAACTCCCTAGGTCCAACCTCTCTACTACATTCAAAATAATAAAATTTATATAATATTACAATATCTGGGTTGTTATCAACTTTAGGGAACAAAATCTTTCACTAAACCAAAAATAAATGGAATATTTGATTTGTGGCAAAAGATTAGGAAGTACTACCTTATTTTCCTCCATGGAATATGGAACAATTTAAGTTGTAGTTGGAAAAATGTTATTCTAGAAATGTTGATATTGATTTAATATTGATGTTTATCCCCTGTTTTCAATCTGGACTTGATTTAACAAAAAAAAACAAATAAATTTGACTAGGAATGATGTCTTGGAAATGTTAGGTAAAAATATGATGTTATTATTCCTCCATTGAATCTAGAATTGATGTTTTACTGATGAAGATAAGGATTTTTGGAGAGATAAAAATTTATGCCAGAAACAAAAACCACCCTATGGAGAACCTATTTACCAAGCTTCCAATCTAATTATGTATGCAAAAAAATTTCCAATCTTTTTTAAATTCAAAACCCTCTACCAAGAAACAAAATTTCACAATTGGATCTATAAGTGAGAATTCGAATGATTGAAAAAGGTACAAGTCTTAAATTTCATTTTCATCATACTTGTGAGAGTGTAGAACACCACAACGATAAAAAAATTTGAAAATTTTGGGTTGAGATAAGAGTGGTTTTTTTTTAACCATTTTGGACCCAAAATCAATGTAGTTTGTCGATTTTCCCTTAGCACTTTTATGAACTCTCCATATTTCATCCGGAAGAATCTTCAATTTTTTGGCCCAATTGAAAATTCAAATAGACTCCAAATATTTTGTATGCATTCTATCAATGATGATTTAGAAATCAACGATGGGATGCCCCTTCTCTTGCAGCTAGATGTATGGAAAAAAATATGTAAACTGGAGACTTTAAAATACAATCATGATCACCCTCATTAATGAAAATTTGAACCTTTGAAGCATTGTACAAAATATATTGAATTCATGGAAACTCTGATGGGAAACTTCCTTTACACATGGGTGTACTTGTAATATTTAGTTGGCGCTTGCTTTGACACTTTCTAGTGAATTTTGGTTTTGCACATGGTAGAAAGGTCTCACATGCAACATGTAGAAATATAAAATAATTATTTTATACATCCAGTTATATGGAATTCATCAATGAGTAATGAAATGACTATAGACCTATGAGATCTATCTAATTCCTCATGGGATCCTTCTAGTTCAAGCACTAATGTTCTTGATCCTTTCTTTGGATGATCACAATATAAGAATGATGACAGGAGAATCCCCACGGATAAGCCAATATTTTGAAAAAAAAGTGACATGTGGACGATTTCGGGCCATGATATCTTAGCCTTGACATTTGGAAGTTTGGTGGCGCATTTTTTTTGTGTCAAAACTTAGACTTACCCTTGCACTCCTTCCCTTGGGCATGCTTAAGAGTTGATGAGTTTGACACTCAAACACTTAGAACTTTTTATTTTTTTGTGTATGAGACTTTATTCCACATGTAAAAGGTAAATAATATTTAAATCACACACACACACACACACACACACACACACACATACAAGTGTTGTTGGATTACTGAGAGGGGGGGTGAATCAATAATAAAGTTTTTTGATCCTTTTCAACCACAATATATAAGTGTTGTTTATGTTTATGATCAATTTACCATTATCATTCAACAAGTGAAGAATAAATAAACCATGAAAAATGAGCAATCATACACATACACAATACACCGATATTTTTACGTGGAAATCCAATGCGGGAGAAAACCACATAATGTTATTTCTTATATGTTTTTAAGAATTAAATTCATTGGAAGAACCAACTTCCTTTGTTCTCCAAATGAAAATAGAAGGAGGATTCAACCCCCTATATTTTAAGGATACAACCTAAGGGAAGCTCCAACTCCCCAATTCTCTGGATACAACTAGAAGGAGGCTACAACCCCCTATATTCTCTGGATACAACCAGAATATGGCTACAACCACCTATCCTTGCCCCATCCAACTGTTCTAAAATACAAGTGTCAAATAAATGATGAAACCACTGCCACATTATCACTGTGAGATATACCACTCTAAAATTGTACCAATCTGTGCCAACAAACTATAACCAACCTATACCAATAATTTGTAATCAACCTACACTGGTAATATTGTACCAACAAATACCAACAGATACACGACATGTATATGCTGCAACATGCATATGTATGCAACCTATCTATATTGCAGCCTGAATATGTATGCAACATGTCTATACTGCAACTTGTGTACACCTTTAGAAGCTAGGGTTGTCACCTTTCTAAAACTCAGAAACTTCCATCCCTCTAGACCTTCATTGGCTCTGTCACATCCACCTATAGCCTATCACTATATCCAATCTATAATTGTGTATCTATGTCTCTCTAGTCATGTTCCATAAATGTGAATACAATCATAATCATGTGTAATAAACCCTCAAATGGACTAGACATCAAACCCTCCCTGATATGCAGCCTCAAACTACACCAAACAATTCAACAACACATCACAACCAAAAACCATCAACCATGTACTGAGAAATACAAGATATGCCTCAACACTTAACCCAACAAGATGTAGCAATAATGAATACCAGAAATACTAGTGTTGTATTTCTACAAATCTAGCTCATACAATAAGTGTCATATAACCAACAACCTCTCTAGAGAAAATCTTTAAACTCCCATAACCATATCTCATGTAGAAAACAATATCCAAATACACATAAGAATATGAAATACCTTTTGAACCTGTAGATAGATGTATTGTACTTGATCATTGTAGACCTTCCTAGGAACTTGCTTTTAGGCTCTGAGAACCTGGCATCCTAATCTACTCAAGATTTCATGTATTTTTCCCAACTGTACGGGACCTCCTCTTCTTCAGTCCATGTATATAAGTGCCCTCATCCACTTCATCCCACGTATGTATGTGACTTCCTCCACTACAACCTGTGTACACCTTAAAAAATAGGGTTTTTTTTAATTTATTCTGCAACTCCGAAACTTTTGTCATCAACCCTCCTTTTCTACCTCAAACTTGTGTAACTTCAGATGTATCAATGAGTACTTGCAATACAATTTTCACAAATAATAAATATTCAATGTTCTCAATAGGTGCTAATAGGAGACCCTTGCTATTTTATTTATACTCTCCAAGTATATTCCTCAATGGGTTACCTTCTAACTAACTTTACCCAACTTCCTTCTTTTATGGATAACCCACTTCTAAACACTTTTTCCACTTACAACCACTTTATCCACAAATAGTATACTCACCACTTCTAGTTGCAATTAATTGTTTTTTAATTATTTTCTTTTTGCAACAACGTAACCCATGATTAACTCCTAGTTACAACCACTTTGACTAGTAAACTTCTTCTAGGCGTTTCTAGAATAAATTGACTTCTTTGACCTTCTAGGGGCTTCTAGATAACTCATGAGGGTTCTCCAACTCCACGAGGCCATAAATATCTAACCGTGGGGAGTTATGTGATGTTCCACATTACCAGAAATGGCATGAAATGTACTATCCATATAGAATAGTCTTAGCTAAAAATACACTGATATTCATACCTTTATACCTCAAATAAACCTAAGTCCCTTAACCATACTGTCAGGGCTACCATGATTTTCTACCATAATTTCTTCAAGGGTTAACATCAATGCCAATGAACCCAATTAATCAACGATCTCCCCCTTTGTTATTGATGGAAATAATTTGATGCAAAGTTGAATTCATATCTATTGATTAATTGGGTTGGTTGTCATTGATGTCAACCCTTAAAGAAAGTCTGCTAGTGAATTTCGGTAGCACAAAGTTTTGGCTAATGGACCCAAGTTTTTTTGATGGATAATGGTATCAATTTTGATATACTTGTAGGTAAGACTATTCTAGATGGATAGTATATGTCATGTCATTTCTGGTGGTATGTGGAACATCACATAACTCCTCATGGTTAGAGAGTTATGGCCATGTGAAGTTGGAGAACCCTCATGAGTCATCTAGAATCACCAAAAGGTCAAAGTAGTCAAATTGTTTGCAAAGAAGAAACTATTTAAATAATAAAGTGAAGTGATGAGTGTACTATGAGTCAAAGAAGATGAAAAATAAATTATTTAAATAATAAATTTAATGGAGAACTTACTAATTATGGAAAGTGGTTAAGTTAAGTGGACAAGTGGTTATAAGTGGGTTAACCCTAAAATAAGGAAAGTGGGTTAAGATGGTTAAAAGATAACCCCTTGAGGATGCTACATGAAAGTATAAATAAGAGCCATGGCTCTCTCGTTTAAACACACTTGAACCTATTGAATATCATTGAATATCTATTTTGTGAAAGGTTATTTGGGAAGGTATTATTGATAGAGAAAAGTGTAGCAGGAAAAGTGCGGTAGAAAACGTGTGATATAAAAATCACAATAGAAAGATCGCAGTAGAAAAATCATGGTAGAAAAAGTGCGACCAAAAAATCACGTTAGAAAAATAGTGAAAAAAAAGTGCGGAAGAAAAATCGCGGCAGAAAAAGTATGATAGAAAAAGTGCGGCAAAAAAATCACAGCAGAAAAATCGCGGCAGAAAAGTGGAAGAAAAAGTGCAGCAGAAAAATCACAGCAAAAAATGTGCGGCAGAAAAATCACAACAACAATATGGTTGGGGTCTATTTATGAGAGATATGACACATCTTGTTTGAGGTATGTTTTATGAGCTAGGGTTTAAATCTTGATATGGTATTGGATGTTCAGTATTGCTATATATATCATATTTTTTTAGGGATACAGTTGGTATTTGGCATATGGGTATTCGTCTTTTGGTTGTGATGTGTTGCTGAAGTTGTTAGTTTATCTTGAGGCTACATAATAGTGAGGTTGTGGCACATGGTTTGATGTAAGGGTTTATTTTATTTGGTTTATGGATAGAGTGATGAATTGTTAGATAACGTTTGATGGTTATATTGGTGCATGTCTTTGGTATATGGTTGAGGTACATGTTGGGTACATGGGTGAGACAAGTAGTTGATGATTTGGCACATACATGAGATGTATAGTTTATGATGTTGGTACATCTTGATGAGTCATAGTTGATGTGCGGTTGATGCATGGTACATGTTGGTTCATGTTATTGGTACAGGTTGTTTGGTGCAGGTTGATTGGTACAGGTTGTTACAGGTTATTGGTACACGTTGAAAGTGACAGGTTGATGGTGGCATTGGTTGATTCAGTGACAGTGATAGGTTTTCTACATTTGGCATTTATATTTCAAGGCAGTTGTATGGGGCAAGGACATGTGGTTGTAGCCACCTTTCATTTGTAGACAAAGAACATAGGGGGTTGTAGCCTCCTTCTAGTTGTATCCAGAGAATTGGGGAGTTGGATCTTCCCTCAGTTTGTAGCCTGAGAAACTAGGGGGTTGTAGCCTCCTTCTGGTTGTAGCCAGAGAATTGGGGAGTTGGGGATTCCCTTAGGTTGTAGCCTGAGAAACTAGGGGGTTGGATCCTCCTTCCAGTTGCAGTTGGAAAACAAAGGAAGTTGGTGATTCCAATGAATGTAATTCTTAAATACATATAATAAAAAGAATTATGTGGTTTTCTCCCACTTTGGGTTTCCGCGTAAAACACTGGTGTATTGTGTATGTGTGTGCTTGCTCATTTGTTCATTGTTTATTTATTCTGCAACTATTGGATGATAATGCTACATTGATATAACACTTGCATTTTATGGTGAAAAGGGATTAAATTTCTCTATTACTGATTCCCCCCTCCTCTCAGTAATCCAACAATTGGTATCAGAGCTGATTCCTTCCAAAAATAATTTAACCACTGGAAGGAGATCATGGATTATTTTGAGAATGGAGTACCAACATTTAATGGTCAGAATGGTTTAAAGTATGAGATGTGGAGCAGAAGGATGAAAGTATTTTTACAGGCACATGGACATTATATTTGGCTATCAGTTGTTACAGGATATGATAGTTCAAAAAGGGAAAATACTGCAACCAAGAAGGAATTGAAGAAGAATAACAAAATAGCAATGGATTTCATCTGGGAAGGACTACCTAATTTGGTAAGAGAAAAGGTTGGTAAATGTTCATCAGCCAAAGAACTTTGGGATAAGTTACATGAGATATATTCTTCACCCATCATAGATTCATAAAATGCCAAAGAAGATGCAGATACAGATCAAGAAGAATTATGTTCACCATGTCAAAATGATTTAGAAGATGAAGATAACATAATCACCAGAGGTATGTTGTTTTTATTTAATTGTGAAAAACGTAGACATCTTGAAATAGAATACCATGAAGGAAATGAGACAGAAAAATTGATTGAAAAAGAAGACAATTATGAAGTAGAATTGATTATTTCTTTAGATGAACTAAGAGAAGAAAACAAGTCACTCAAGAAATAATTGATGAAACAAAAGGAATTTTTTCACATTTTTGAAGAATCCCAACATGTCATCAAGAACTTAAGAACTCAGCTAGAAGAATCCAAAAATATCGAAGAAAATATTGAATATCAAAAGCAATATTTGGAAGCCAACATAGAATAACAGAAGGAAGAAGAAGAAATGAGAGAGAATATATTGACAGATCACATTAAGGAAATAACTAACAATCTAAACCATATTGAGGTAGATTTTGCTCAAGAAGAGAAAGGACTTGAAGAAGAAATAATCACATTAAAAAATTAGCTTTAAGAAGTGAAAAGAATAGAAGAAGTCATGAAGTTTCAGATAATGAAGAAAGAATAAGAGGTTGAGAAGATTGAAGAAGTTGTCACATTGAGAAGTAAAATCATCAAGCTCAACAAGAATGTTGAAGAGACATAAACATCCACATCGGTTATAGAGAATGAAGAGAAGCACTCTAGGTTGCTAGAAAAGAAGAATGAAGAAAATAGAAAGAGTTATTTGTTGGAAATACTAAAACAACTGAGAGGGGGGGGGGGTGAATCAGTTGTTTATGAGATTAAACAATTTTATACCTTTTGAAAATTATTAATATTCCTTCAAGTGATCATCAACAACATACAGCATATGTACAGTAAAATTAAAAACCATCAGTCACACATAAAGTACACACAAAGTCAGGTTTTCACGAGGAAACCCATAAAGGGAGAAAACCTCTTCTTCTTCGAAATGATAGGCAGTCTTTTGCAGTTCTGTACATCATTTACAATTGAGCACCAACTCAATGTGAGGCTGCTACCTCTGTTTTACAAGCTGCAACTTGTT
>ML776581.1:2962958-2987620 GCA_009831015.1 Picea engelmannii
CTAACTTATCATCCTTGTTGGCTAGCACAACAGGCTTTGTATATCCAGTCTCTACTACATCCCAAACATCAGCACCCAAGGCCATTAAATATGTTCTCATTCTAATATTCCAGAAGGCAAAATTTGTTCCATCAAACAGAGGGAGCTTAGAGGCTGAAGTCCCTTCATGACTTGTCATGTTTAAGCTTACAAATCTACCTTTAAATAAAAGGAACATGCTCTGATACCAATTGTTGGAAATACTAAAACAACTGAGAGGGGGGGGGGGTGAATCAGTTGTTTATGATCTTAAACAATTTTATACCTTTTGAAAATTATTAATCTTCCTTCAAGTGATCATCAACAACATACAACATATGTACAATAAAAGTAAAAACCATCAGTCACACATAAAGTACACACAGAGACATATTTTCATGAGGAAACCCATAAAGGGAGAAAACCTCTTCTTCTTCGAAATGATAGGCAGTCTTTTGCAGTTCTGTACATCATTTACAATTGAGCACCAACTCAATGTGAGGTTGCTACCTATGTTTTACAATATGCAACTTGTTTGAGAGCTCCAACTCTATGGTTTCTCTAGCACCCACTAGAAGGAAGTACCAACTCCCTGAGTATTCCAGCACCAACTGGATGGAAACACCAACTTCCTAAATGTTCCAGCACTAACTGGATGGAAGAAACAACTTCCAGTTACACAGGCTCCAACCTGCATAATAGAGAACACATGTTCTCCCTAGCACCACCCTGCCACCCTTGTTTCTCTGGTTGCAACTAGATGGAAGCTACAACTTCCTGTGTTCAAGCACCCACTTGAACTTCTGAGGACAACAGTCCTCTCAAGCACCTCCCAACCACTCTTAAATATCAAATAATGAATACACAGACAACTACACAGATAAATCAATTCTTACCTGTCTTTCTCTGTATATGATCTTCAACAAATTGTTCTGCAATTCTTCTCTTCTTCTGTTTTTTTAGCAGGCCTGCTCTGCATCAACTTTTTCTGTTCATTTTTCTCTTCCTTTTCTCTGTCTTTCATTCTTCTCCGCTTCTTCTCTCCATTTCATCTCCCTCTACACATTTTTTCAATTTCATTCTATACCTCTGCTCATTTTCTTTTTCTTACTATTTATTCATTTTCCCTTTGGAACAACCAACCCTACACAATCTGTCTCATTTCCTTTTATGCATACCTTCCCGATGGTTTTACTTTTCCTACCCTTAGCCAAAACAAGAACACCTGTCCTAGAAACTAAAACGCTAACTGATTCATCATCATCTTAACAGATTCATAACTGAAGTGTTAATGTGTGAGAAAGAACAACAACCCTCCGATCAATTCAAGCTTTATCCGCACCGTTGGATAACTTTATTATTCTTGCCTTTTAAATCAGGTTTCGGCATTTCGGCATTCCTTTGCCCAAGTGTCTCGACAATTTCACATCGCGATCTCCAAAACTCCGAAATGGAGCTTATCTGGTCTGACTCCTTCTCTTCCCGTAACCAAGGGCTGTGACCAAGTCTTTATGTGAAAGGCACTTTCGGGATTTCACATATCACGAATTCGTAATTCCTTATGTCCATAGTTTTTGTCACTTACAAATCCTGATCCTCGAAACTCCGTGAGAGATCAGATTAATGGTCTAGATCATTTCTTGATCTGACGGTCCAGATTCACTCACGATTTTGCATATCGCGAAATCAGGATTCTTACTGCATTGTGTTCTTTCCCTTTTGAATTTGTGATCCCCGAAACTCCGATACGGGCTGTGATCAATGGTCCTGATCATTTCTGGATCTGACGGTCCAGATTCAATAGCTATTTCACATATTGAAAAATTGGCATTATGTTCTTTGCCTTTCAAATTCCTGATTCGCAAAACTCCATGAGAAGTTAAATCAACGGTCCAGATCTCATTCTTGATTCAATGGCTGCGATTGAATCGCAATATCGCATATCACGAAATTGGGGTTTTTGATGTCAAGTGAATTGGACATTTCAAAGTCCCAATCCTCGATTCTCCGATGAAGAAAATCAATGGTCCAGATCTCATTCTTGCTTTAACGGCTGCGATTAAATCGTGAAATCGCATATCGCGATTTCGGAGTTCTTGATGTCAAGAGATTTTGGCATTTCAAAGTTGTGATTCATGAAACTCTGATGTGGAGTTTGATCAACGGTTCAGATCAACCTAGATCTCGACGGCTCAGATTAGATCACGATTTTACACATTGCAATTACTCCCACTTCTCTTTGTACTTTAAAGAGCGTGCAAGTTATCCTTGATCCGATGATGGTCGGGTCTTGCACTTGGATCTAACGACTGAGCTCTGTCCTCCTCTTCATTGTCTTCATTCAGATCTGATGACCCTCGTTCTTTCGGGAAATTTGAATGGGATCCAATGGTCACTGACTCTTCTCCTCCCGATTATTGCTGCGTTGCTACTCATTGCTATTGTACTCAAGCCATCACCACAACCACAACTATACTCGCCATCAATGACAAGTATGCACTGCCTGTAAGTATGCTAACAACCCTCTGTACATTCTTCATGCCTTTCGTTGTCTGTTACATATTTACCAACATTATTCATAAGTACTCAAAGGAAGGGATCATGGTCAACCATAATCTAAGAAAACTATTGAAGATACATCTTCAAGGAGACCATCCATGTTCAAGCCACAAAGAAGCTTCAATCATGATCATGATCAGTCAAGGAAAAAATTCAGAATAACTACGCCATAAAGAAGATCATTCACTCCCAGGTATGCAAATTTCTTTTATGGTCATTGTTTTTATTGTACTAATTATGGACATAAGGTTGTAGATTGCAAGGGTTATAAAAGAAGTGTTCAAGCAAGAAATGCCTATGTGGCACCACGTGACATTGAATATTACAAATTTCATAACTATGGACACATAACTAGTGATTGTAGAAGCATGATTGATACTTCCATGAAAGATAACATCGATATCAGATATAAGAAAGTATGGATAAAAAAACACAAAGAACAGGTGAAAAAAAACTAGGTCCCAGAGATCGCAAGACTGGCAATAAAACGAGATGAATAAAATTCTACATATAAAAAGAAAGATGTCAGATACAGAAAGTTTTGGAAAATAACTAAAAGAAAAGAAGTATAGGTAAATGAGGATCAGGTTCAAGAGATTGTACTTTCAGGCATTGTAGTTAAAGATGAATCCACAGACAGAAAGAAAGAAGTCAGATCTCAGAGAGATGATGAATCTACTAATGAAGATGGTGATGAATACACATCCGAGAAGGAATTGTTCTAAGCCATCCAACTTAGAGACTCCTAGGTAATATGAATATTAGACAGGGGGACTCTATGTGATAGCTGTGACAGACCAAAGAACCATCCTTCGATCAGATTGCAGAGTTTGAGAAATTAGATTCAATGAATTCAGTTAGCAGAAGTACAATATGATAGATCAATCATTTGTAGTAGTACTTCATGATAGTACAGTGACATATGAGTCAAAATTATGGATATTTATGTAGCAAAGTATTGGATAGTATGGACAGATATGGATTCATAAGAACACTTAGCAGGTTTGGAAAGATATATGACAATGGATGAGAGCATGGATTCCAAATTGACAGATATTTTTTGGACACATGCAGTTCATGCATCAGTTCACATTCAAAATAGAGTAATGCTCAGAAACAACAATGACAAAACTCCCTACGAGATATGGAAAGGAAGACCAACAAATATGAAGTACCTCAAAGTATTTGGAAGAAAATTCTACATCAAAAGAGAATATGGAAGAATGGGAAACTTTGACTCTCATGTGGACAAATGAGTACTTGTTGGTTAATCAAGTAAAAGGAAATCATACAAGTGTTACAATCTGAGGTTGAAAAAAGGTATGGAAAGCATTAATGTAACAATTGATGAAACATGTGGATGAAAATTAAAGGAAAAAGAAAATGAATCAATGGAACAACTTTATGATGGAGAATAAGAAGATGAAGAAGAATATGAAGACTAAATAGAAGGGGAAGATGAAGAAGATCATATCGAAGTAGAAGAGCAAGTTCAACAAGTGCCTCCAAAGACACCTATAAAATGAGTACAAAAGAATCATCCTTCATATCAGAGTATCAGAAACAAAGATGCATGAGTTGAGACTAGAAGAAGAATCTGTTCACTAGAACAAATGAACCTAGCACTCTCATTTGCGATTGAACCAAACAGATTTGAAGAGGCCAACAAGGATGAATTTTGGAATAAGTCCATGACTAAAGAATCAGATCAAATAGAGAAGAATGACACTTGGGAATTTGTTCCAAGACCAAAGAATAAGAATGTGATTGGCACAAATTGGGTATTTAGAAACAAAATGAATGAAGATGGACAGGTTACAAGGAACAAATCTAGATTGGCATGTAAAGGGTACACACAAGTTGAAGGAATCAAATTTGAAGAGACATTTTTCCTAGTTGCTAGAATGGAAGAAATCTGATTTCTTTTAGCTTATGCATGCTCAAAGAATATTAAAGTGTATCATATGGACGTGAAATCATCTTTTCTGAATGGGGAACCTGAAGAAGAAGTCTACATTGAACAACCAGAAGGATTTTAGTTGTCAGAGAACGCAGGTTATGTGTGCAAATTGAAGAAGGCCTTGTATGGTCTAAAACAGGCTCCTAGAGCATGGTACTCTAGACTGGATAAATATCTACAATAGGCAGGGTTCAAAAAAGGAAGTGCAGACAACAACCTCTACATCAAGGTAACTCAAGATAGTATTTTATTAATTGAATTTTATGTTGATGATATTATTTTTGGAAGCAATGATGATAGGTTAAGCCATAAATTTTCAAAGGATATGTAGAATGAATTTTAAATGTCATTACTTGGAGAACTATCCTTCTTTCTGGGTCTTCAGATACGTCAAAACAACCAAGGAATTTTTATTTCTCAAACTAAGTATATAAGAGAAAGGCTAAAGAGGTTCAGAATGGAAGATTGCAAACCAGTTACCATTCCTATGCAAACCAGTTTCAAGTTCAACAAAGATAATGATTCAAAGTCTACAGAACAAAGGAATACAGGTCAATGATTGGTAGCTTACTATATGTGACAACATCCAGACCAAATGTAATGCAGGAAGTTGGACAGGTGTCACGATTTCAAGTAGCACCAAAGGAATCACATGTCTTAGCAGTGAAGAGGATTTTCAGATATCTCAAAGGAACAAAAGAGTTTGGATTATGGTATCCAAAAGGAAAGGATCTATCACTTATTGCCTACAAAAATGTAGATTGGGTAGGTTGCATTGATGACTGATGAAGCACCAATGGAGAATTGTTCTACTTGGGTGAGTGTTTAGTATCTTGGCTAAGAAAGAAACAATAATTAGTATATTTATCTACAACCGAAGCATAGTATATTGCAACAACAAGATGTTGTACACAGGTTCTATGGATGAAACAAACTCTGACAAATAAACAGGTTGAGTATAATGAGCCCATTCTAATCTATTATGATAATACAAGTGCCATCAATATCTCAAAGAACCCTGTGATTCACTCCAAGATGAATAACATTCCAATCAAGTATAACTTTCTACGGGAACATGTTGCAGAGAAGAACATCAGAGTTGAATATGTGGGAACAAAAGAACAAGTGGAAGACATCTTTACAAAACCACTTCCACGTGAATCCTTTGAGTATATTCTCTAGAGACTCGGAGTAATTTCTACTCCAAAATGAATTATTTTGAATGATTATCTTATATGTCTTAGATTTACATGAGGAAGCACCATAAAGAGGACAGTTCAGGTCAGGAGATCATTTTCAAGAAGAGTTCAGTCAAGGGGAGTATCCCCAAGGACAGTTCCTTTAGGGGGAGAAGCACCAGATGTAAAGATACCTTTTCCATTGATGACAAAGGGGGAGAGATTTATCATATGCAGAGCACAAAGGCATAATTCCAGGGGGAGCGATGGTCATAGGGGGAGAATAAGTAATATGAATTCAATATTGCATGACATGACTTCATTATTGCATCAGATTGTTTCCACCAATTCCAAAGGGGTATATTGTTGATTAATTGGGTAGGTTTTCATTGATGTCAAACCTTAAAGAAAGTCTGGTAGCGAATTCCCGTAGCACAAAGGTTTTGGTAATGGACCCAAGTTTATTTGATGGATAATGGTATAATTTTTGATATACTTGCAGGTATGTCTATTCTAGATGGATAGTACATGTCATTCCATTTCCAATGGTATGTGGAACGTCACATAACTCCTCACGGTTAGGGAGTTATGGCCATGTAAAGTTGGAGAACCCTCATGAGTCATATAGAAGCCCCAAAAGGTCAAAGTAGTCAAAGTGTTTGCAAAGAAGAAATTATTTAAATAATAAACTAAAGTGATGAGTGTATTATAATCCAAAGAGCATGCAAAAGAAATTATTAAAAAAATAAATTTAATGGAGAACTTACTAATTATGGAAAGTGGTTAAGTTAAGTGGACAAGTGGTTATAAGTGGGTTGACCCTAAAATAAGGAAAGTGGGTTAAGATGTTTAAAAGATAACCCCTTGAGGATGCTACATGAAAGTATAAATAAGAGGCAAGTCTATCTTATTTAAATGCACTTGAACCTATTGAATATCTATTTTCTGAAAGGTTATTTGGGCAGGTATTATTGATAGAGAAAAGTGTTGTAGGAAAAGTGTGGCAGGAAAACTGCAGCATAAAAAGCGTGGCAGGAAATTTGTGGCAAAAAAAGTGCAACAGAAAAATCACGGCAGAAAAAGTGCGACAGAAAAACCGCAGCAGAAAAATCGTGGCAAAAAAAGTGCAGCAGAAAAATCGTAGCAACAACATGGTTGGGGTCTATTTATGAGAGATATGGCACATCTTGTTTGAGGTATGTTTTGTGAGCTAGGATTTATCTCTTGAGATGGTATTGGATGTTCAATATTGTTGCATATATCAGATTTGTTAAAGGATATAGTTGGTATTTTATTGTTGGTATTTGACATATGGGTATTGGTCTTTTGGTTGTGATGTGTTGTTGAAGTTGTTGGTTTAGCTTGATGCTACATAAAAGTGAGGTTGTGGCACATGGTTTGATGTAAGGGTTTATTTTATTTGGTTTATGGATAGAGTGATGAATTGTTAGATAACGTTTGATGCTTATATTGGTGCATGTATTTGGTATATGGTTTAGGTACATGTTGGGTACATTGTTGAGACAAGTAGCTTATGAGTTGGAACATACATGAGGTGTATAGTTGATGATGTTGGTACATATTGATGAGTCATAGTTGTTGTGTGATTGATGCATGGTACATGTTGGTTCAGGTTATTGGTATAAGTTGTTTGGTGCAGGTTGATTGGTATAGGTTGTTATATGTTATTGGTATAGGTTAACAGTGACATGTTGACAATGACAATGGTTGATTTAGTGACAGTGAAACGTTGTCTACATTTGGAATTTATATTTTAGGGTAGTTGGACGGGGCAAGGACAAGTGGTTGTAGCCACCTTCCAGTTGTACCTAGAGAACATAGGGGGTTGTAGCCTCCTTCTGGTTGTAGTGAGAGAATTGGCGAGTTGGAGCTTCCCTCATGTTGTAGCCTAAGAAACTAGGGGATTGGAGCCTCCTTCCAGTTGCATCTGGAAAACAAAGGAACATGCTGCTTCCAATGAATGTAATTCTTAAAGAGATATAAGAAAAATAATTTTATGGTTTTCTCCTTATTTGGGTTTCCTCGTAAAACACTGGTGTACTATGTATGTGTGTGATTTCTCATTTTTTCATTGTTTATTTACTCTGAAACTATTAGATGCTAATGCTACATTGATATAAAACTTTCATTTTATGGTGAAAAAGGATTAAATTTCTCTATTACTGATTCACCCTCCCTCTCAGTAATCCAAAAATATCGCTCATGCCTCCCCTATGATCATTGCTCCCCCTAGAATCATGCCTCTATACTCTCTCTCCATGCATCTAATAAATCTCTCCCCCTTTGAAATCAATTGATGTTGGGTTCATTTTGTCACAAGGGTGAGAAAAAGGACATCCCTTAACTATCTAGTTAGGATATCTAGAAAGCACAATAAAGAGTTAGTTGGTTAGTGGCTCAACTAACATAAAGGAACGAGAAATAAAAAACAATGAAATAAATCTAAACTAAGCGAGTAATAACTTGAAATGAATGAAAAAATAAAACAAAAGAGATATATACCAAGTAAAATGATCTTTGAATTGATACTCCTTGGAAAAATATGGGAACTTATGAGTCCCCTCTTCCTCATTGGGAAGGATCTTGATTCCCCAAGTACAAATTCTTCTTTCTACTATCAATGGATAACAAAGGAAAATGGTGAAGACAAGAGTGATGGAATAATAAAGAGGAGAGAGTCCTAACACTTGCTATGGATGCTCAAAATATTTCTAAGAGGAAGATGGCTTCCCAAAGCTAAAAATGAGCAGCATAAAAATACTCAAATCCTTCTTCTTTTTTGCATAGAATCTCCCTTTATTTATAGGAGGATGGTGAGTTTTTTATTAACTAGATCCAAATGTGAATGAGAGGACCTTGGAAGTATCTCCCATCCTTTTCAATGATCGCAAGGAGAAATTTGGGGGATATTTTGAGTATGGGGGAGTTCCCCTTCATCCCAAAAGTGTTTGAGGCTCGACCAAACTCATCAATGCACTGTTTCTGCATCTGCGTGGGTCCTTCAACTATCAGTCGTGCACTCTACACACTGTGCACATCGTACACCTTGTTAGCTCATGCAGATCTATGTGTGTTGATTTTTCTGAATGTGCATGGATTTCGAGAACCACTTTTACATATTTTTATGATTGTCTTTCCAAACTGAGTGTAATCCTTCCATGAATATTGGTAGTTATTCTTGTGTTAACTATTTCTTCATCCATTTTCTGTATTTGTGGTGAGCCATTTTTCAGTGATAAGAGATGGCCCCTAATGTGTGAGGTTAGGAGCATATGTATAGCCAAAATACATCATAGTTTCTTTTAGTGATGATGGCATTGTGTAGAAAGTGAAAAAACTTGAATGTGAGGGGTTGTGACAGCCATCTGTCAGAGGGAGAGGGGACGAAAGATCAATACAAAGTATGATATAAAAACAATTTTTTTGTGTGCAAATGAGGCGGACATGCCCCATGCTTGTATCATGAAACCATAAAGAGATAATAGTAACTGAACTTGCTAATGAATTAGATATTTGTAGCACCCTAGGGGGCATTAAAAACAATAGGTGATGATTTTGATGATGGAACTGGATCTAAATCGAGTGGTGAAGGACTTAGAATCATTGATGGAATAAAAAATGTAGAGGTCTTCGACTGCTATTGAAAATTACAATGGTTTCAAAGTAATATCCACCATAGCATGAGATTTTGATGGAGTCAAATGTCATGGGGATCAATGACATTAGAGGGAAATTAGGACTCTCTCTATGTCATCTGAGGATACTCATTTTCAATGTAATGAGAGCCAAGATACTGTCACTTTTCTAGAAATTTTTTGATGTCGACACGAAAGGTAACGCGACAATAAGGAGAAAAGGGATTCTAGATATCTGGTTGATAAAAATGGTGTCAAAAATTCTATTGGTACTAGTAAATGGGGTAATAATAATGAACGGTGTCTGGAATATATGATATTATAGAAATACCCTTGGTTGGGGGATACTGATGGATGAAAACAACCATAAAATACTATCTAGTGATAGGGGGATGGTCAGATATGGGAAACCTATGGTGAGGGGTGAGACTACAAGGGGATGTGGCGTAGGTCAAAATATAGAGCGATATGGGACACATAGGTCTAGTGGTGGTCAAAATTTTGTCTTAGATACAAATGGCTTGGAAAGGGTTTTAGGGAAGTCAGATGCCCCAACCAAGGGTAAAAGGGGTTGCAATGCGCCAAGGGAAAAATTCCATCAAGTGTGATGGCTAAAATATACTGTAATTGTTGAAATGTAAAACGTTCTTTTTACAACTACCAAATGAATAAATAATGGGGTTGAAAGTACATATATAGAAACAGGTTCCCCAGTGAAGTATGGCTTATCCTATAGAGGACACAAGTAGATACTGGTGAAGGGTGGGGGGGGAATTGGTTAGTTTATGTACTAGGTAGATGAATGGGGAATGATATTGTAGATAGGCAATGGATGTTGGACGATATGGAGATTTAATGATAATGCAGAGGTGCATTGAATGTAACCAAAAATCATAACATGGGAGTCCATAATGGGGTGGTTAGTATGATGATGAGGAAGAAGTATGAGGTTCTTGAACTGGGGTATAAAACTACCAGGACTGGCAAGACTAATGAGTAGAACAACATGAGTGTCAATATGCCAAGGGTAAATATATGTGGACAACTCATGGAGGTGAGAGAGCTATCGAATGACAGTACCAGAATGCAATGGAAGTGATGGTACCACAGATTCGAGTGTGGAGAACCTGAGGATGACTGTCGATGTAATATCCCTCGGCCAAACCCAATTGTAAATGTAATGTAAGTGTACTTAAGTTGGTGAGTTTTTTTGACATCATTTTGTAATGCACCTTTCATGGCATAGTGCGCACATGTACTGTGAAGTAAAATTATGTAGTGTGCATATTCCTAGATACCACACGCAGTAACTAAAGTGTGTGCAGTATGGAGGTCAACAAGACTTATGTATATGATATGTGTTATAGGTTGGTGAGCCATTTATTCTAAGCTGGGATGCTTATGTTTTGGAATTAGGCCAGAGTGCCTAGATGTTAAAGGCCAGTTCACCTATTTTGTATATGTCTCATGATTAATATAAAATACATCGTTGCACGCAGACCGACCATGATAAAAGAGATGGGGGACTGAACTCCACCAGTTAGGGAAAGAGAGGGCCAAAAGTTAAGGGAAAGGGATAAGCTAGAGAGCTTAAGCTAAAAAGGAATATTATATTAATATTTCTTAAAACATAAAGTATGGATAATTATTTTATCCTAAGTTCTAAAGTTGGGGACAAGTGGACCAAAGCAGCTTCCAACATGACAAGTGTCAAGCTGGAGACATGCATACATATCGTGGAGACTTAATTGATTTGGAAACCTTCGCCATCATTCTTATGATCATCTTTTCCATGACTCCTTAGATCATTCAGTCATCCAGTCAATGATTCCATGACCATTTTCACTCACGCAGTCCGTTATCCTTCAGACTTTCATTTCACTATATCTGAGTCTGTTTCCATAACCATTTTCGGTTGGTGTACCTAGTTATCTTGGGAGAGGGATTGAAGAAGCAGGTTGTGAGGCTCGTGGGAAATTGAAGAGGTGGGTTGTGAGGCCCGTGAGCAATTATCTAAGTGAGATAATTGTTGGGAATTGATTTCCTGAATGTGCTAAACTGCAGCTACAGTGCTCTGAGACTTCCTATCCGGCCTGTTGTTGAAGCGCTAGAAGGGAAGTGGGGCAGCCGAGGGATTTTTGAGAAGAGAAGGGGCACACTTCCTTGGGTGGGACAGGCATGTGGAGAATGAGAGGTTGTAGTTTGTTAGTTGAGTGAGCACCTGAGATAGAGTCTTTCCTATTGTCTATGAGACTTTAGCTTGGTTAGAAATCCCTTTACCCGGGTGGAGTTTAGTCCCATATCGGGGGTGACTCACTGTTGAGAGTGATGAACAATGTAGTCTAAGGCTGGGAGGCTCATGGATGGTCTGTACACAGTTGGTGAAAATATTTCCAAGATAAGTACCAATCGTATGATAAATTTACATGCTGCATTGTTATTTACATGCTTATGTTACGGTTTATCATATATGTGATTATAATTGTCTGTATGTTTATTGGTATTTCCTTGTATATGTTGCATATCTTTGTTTACTATTATTTCCATATGAAATCTTATATTTACAGAATATAATTGTTTTTTTACATTTATATGTAAAGATTTCGCAAGGGTGTTGTATGTATATGTTATGATTGCATGCAATTTGAAGAGAAAATTTATGTGGCATAACTTAGCTGAATACTAGGTATGTTATAGTATGTTCCACAGTGAGAGAACAAAAGTGTTCCCTTGAGTAGTGTGGCCCGGTCTTGGGTGGCCGAGGATGTTTACAATATCGTATAAGAGCTTCAGTTCCAACACTGATCCTGGATGGGCCAGAAAGGTTCAGTTGAAGTGAATATTCACAGAAGATTAATTTCAAAGTGACCAAATTTTAAGTCATAGAGCATCCATGGTAAATTTTGGCACTGCGTGGAAAATGTTGGCATGTAGGTGTGCGCAGTAAATTGTGGCGCCGCGTGGAAGAATATTGTGTGCAGATCCACGCGCTGAATTTAGCATTGCGCGGTGAGCACACACATAGTAATGTGCATGTGGGGTGCGCAAGTATTGAATAACATAGAGGAGTTTGGTTGGTGCACGCATAGTATAAGTTGTCTCGCGACAGTGTATTCAATGGTGCATGCATATTATTGAGCTTAGTGGGGAATATTGAACTTTGGCATGGTACAATGCATAGGGAAAAATGCATATGTAATATCAGTGCACGATACCAAAACTGTGCGTAGTGGATATTGGCGCAAAACGCAAAAGTAGTGCGCGCAAGTTATTGGCACGACGAAGAAGAAATGCATAGTGGATATAGGTGTGAGGAAGCACGATTTACCTTGTGGTGTTGTTGTGCACGATAAATATGGGTGTACAGGTTGAATTTTTGTGCGCACAAAATCATTTTGAAGGCGATGATTATGAGTTTAATAGAAAATTTGCATGGTATTAGAGGAAAAAGAAACACACAACCGCATCAGAGAATTATTTAAAATAAATTCAGAGTTGGTTTGAGAAGAAATAAATATAGTCTAAATTGCCAAGATGAGAGCATCTCAGAAATGAATTCTGAGTTTTATATTTCTCTGATTCAGACAGATGGAAGTGAAATATAAGCTTACGAGAAAAGCATACTATGAAAGAAAACAAGACTCATAACACCACCAGTTATAATCTTGTAATAAATAGTACAAAATCCGCTTCTGCATTTATATAATCATATTAATCCCAAAATTACAAAAAAGGAATGATAACAGTTATCCTATTGTAAAGGGACCATTTAAGAACATGTCTATCATCTCTAGGGTCCCTTATCTTCGCTACCAGCTGTCCAAAATTCACTGAAATATACTTAATTTTAGTTGAGGACTCATTTCAGCTTAGCGATCTCCTCCTTTAAAGAATCTAACCAGACCGGTTGATTCTCTCCAACACTTTCAGCCATTTCAACTGTAGTTTCCTTCTTCTGTCGCTTGCTCCTTTTCTTCTTAGCAGTTGGCTTGTTGATGACTAAATCCTTCATAGTGGGATTCAACCTGACTTCCAACTGCGAGTCTATAGCCAGATCTATGTGGAATTTATTTCTAGAATGTGAGCAGGTACCCTTTCCTCATTCATAGGAAAGTCTAGTATGTTGCCCGAATAACCAGTCTCACTAGGTTTATCTTTTTCCATGTACCTCAGTTTGTGGATACCGAAATGCTTTTCCAGAGAGCAGAAAGTTGAGCAATTTGGAGATTACTCTATTTATGGATAAGATGATGCCTCCATACTTGATGATTGGTAGTTATAGAATCCCAATTATGAAGCACAGACAGACTACGTACAAGTGTGTTGGGTTTCCATGCTCGGCTAATCCATTTAAAATGATTAGCTTTTGAGTTTGTTACATGGAAGCGTTCAACTGACGTCACATGGTTGTGAAGTAACGAATGAGTGAAACGGGATGATCTGACTAGCCGTCACCCGTTTCATGAGTGATGGTTTTGACATATTGAAACACGCGATACCGCGTCTTGGAAAAAGTGGTTTCCGCAAACCACCTTTTGCCTAGATGTGTCTCTGAAGGCATTGTGCGTCTATGTTCTCAAGACTTGGGTCTTATCTAGAATTGTCATGGTGATAACACCAAGAAATCAGAAGAGATAATTCTGATGTATATATTGAACCAAAATGGTTCATATTTTTAATGAATTGTTGAATTGTTAGCCTGATAAGTTCCGATGGCTGGATGTTTTGCATAATTAACAACAAATAGATCAAATCATATCAGTGCAGAGTCCATAGGAATGGAAGAGGCATAGGGGAATTACAGTCAATAAGATGAGAGAAGAGGGATGCATGTCCATTTGGGCATTGAAGGAACAAACTCCAATGGACATGGAGAACAAAGGAATGAAAACATGAATATGGCAGAGACCATTAAAAATTTGCAGAAGGATGTCCAAATCCATAAAGCTGATAATGAAAGACTTATGAGAGATAAGGAGCATCAGGATGAATTCAACATGAAGTTATTAGAGGGCTTGAACATAATAGAAAATAAATTGGTTAAGGAGTGTAATATCCCTCGGCCTAACCCAATTGTAAATGTAATGTAAGTGTACTTAAGTTGGTGAGCTATTTTGACATCATTTTGTAATGCACCTTTCATGGCATAGTGCGTGCATGTACTACACAGTAAAATTATGTAGTGTGCACATTCTCGGATACCATGCGCAGTAACTAAAGTGTGCATAGTATGGAGGCCAGCAAGCCTTCTGTATATGATATGTGTTATAGGCTAGTGATCCAGTTATTCTAAGATAGGATGCTTATGTTTTGGAATTAGGCCTGAGCACCTAGATGTTAAAGGCCAGTGTGCCTATTTTGTATATCTCTCATGATTAATATAAAATACATCGTTGCGCACAGACCGACCACGATAAAAGAGATGGGGATTGAACTCTACGAGTTAGGGAAAGGGAGGGCCAAAATCTAAGGGAAAGGGATAATCTAGAGAGCTTAAGCCAAAAAGGAATATTATATTAATATTTGTTAAAACATAAAGTATGGATAATTATTTTATCCTAATTTCTAAAGTTGGGGATAAGTGGACCAAAGTAGCTTCCATCATGACAAGTGTCAAGTTGGGGACATGCATACATATCGTGCGGACTTATCTCATTTAGACACCTTCACCAGCATTCTTACGATCATTGTTTCCATGATTCCTTCGATCATTCGGTCATCTAGTCATTGATTGCATGACCATTTTCACTCATGCAGTCTGTTATCCTTCAGACATTCATTTCACTGTATCTGAGCCTGTTTCCATAATTATTTCTGGTTGGTGTACCTGGTTAGCTTGGGAGCAGGATTGAAGAAGCGAGTTGTTAGGCTCATGGGAAATTGAAGAGGCGGGTTTTCAGGCCCGTGAGAAATTCTCTGAGCGAGAGAATTGTTGGGAATTGATTTCCTAAAGGTGCTAAACTGCAGCTACAGTGCTCTGAGACTTCATGTCTGTCCTGTTGTTGAAGCCCTGGAAGGGAAGTGGGGTAGCCAAGGGACTTTTTAGTAGAGAAGCAACACACTTCCTTGGGTGGGACAGGAGTGTGGGGAATGAGAGGCTATAGGTTGTTAGTTGAGTGAGCACCTGAGACTGAGTCTTTCCTGTTGTCTATGAGCCTTTAGCCTGGTTAGAAATCCCTTTACCCAGGTGGAGTTTAGTCCCAGCTCGGGGGTGACTCACTATTGAGAGTGATGAACTGTGTAGTCTAAGGCTAGGAGGTTTGTGGACGGTTTGTACACAGTTGGTGACAATATTTCCAAGATAAGTACCAATCGTATGATAAATTTACATGTTGCATTGTTATTTACGTGCTTATGTTGCGGTTTATCATATATGTGATTATAACTGTCTGTATGTTTATGGGTGTTTCTCTATATATGCTACATATCTGTGTTTATTGTTATTTCCATATGAAATCATATATTTACATAAAGTAATTGTTTGTTTACATTTATATGTAAAGCTTCCTCAAGGGTGTTGTATGTATATGTTATAATTGCATGCAGTTTGAAGAGAAAATTTATGTGGCATAGCTCAGTTGAATATTGGGTATGTTACAGTATGTTCCGCAATGAGAGAACAAAAGTGTTCCCTCGGGTAGCGTGGCTCGGTCTTGGGTGGCCGGGGACGTTTACAATATGGTATTAGAGCTTCAGTTCCAAAACTTAGCCTGGATGGGCCGGAAAGGTTCAGTTGAAGAGAATATTCACAGAAGATTAATTTCAAAGTGACCAAATTTTAAGTCACAGAGCGTCCACGGTAAATTTTGGCACCACGCAAAAAATGTTGGCGTGCAGGTGTGCACGGTAAATTGTGGCGTCGTGTGAAATAATATTGTGTGCAGATGCATGCACTGAATTTAGCATTGCACGGTGAGCACACACATAGTAATGTGCATGTGAGGTGTGCAAGTATTGCAAAACACAGAGGAGTTTGGTTGGTGCGCGCATAGTATAAGTTGTCTCGTGACAGTGTATTCAATGGTGTGCGTAGATTATTGAGCGTGGTGGGACATATTGAACTTTGGCATGGTGAAATGCATAGGGAGAAATTCATATGGAATATCAGTGCATGATACCAAAACTGTGCGCACAAGTTATTGGAACGATGAAGAAGAAATGCATAGTGGATATAGGTGTGCGGAAGCATGATTTACCTTGTGGTGGTGTTGTGCATGATAAATATGGGTGTACAAGTTGAGTTTTTGTGTGCACTAAATTGTTTGGAAGGTGATGAGTCTGAGTTTAATAGAAAATTTGCATGGTATTAGATGAAAAAGAAACACACAACCACATCGAAGCATTATTTAAAATAAATTCAAAGTTGGTTTGACAAGAAATAAATATAGTCGAAATTGCTAAGCCGAGAGCATCGTAGAAATGAATTCTGAGTTTTATATTCCTCTGATTTAGACAGATGGAAGTGAAATATAAGATTACGAGAAAAGCATACTATGAAAGAAACTAAGACTCATAACACCACCAGTTAGAATCTTGTAATAAATAGTACAAAATCTGCTTATGCATTTATATAATCGTATTAATCCCAAAATTACAAAAAAAGAATGATAACAGTTATCCTATTGTAAAGGGACCATTTAAGAACAAGTCTATCATTTCTAGGGCCCCTTATCTCTGCTATCAGCTGTCCAAAATTTGCTGAAATATACTTAATTTTAGTTGAGGAGTCATTTCATCTTAGCGATATCCTCCTTTAAAGAATCTAACCAGACCTGTTGATTCTCTCGAACACTTTCGACCGTTTCAGCTGTAGTTTCCTTCTTCTGTTGCTTGCTCCTTTTCCTCTTAACAACTGGCCTGTTGATGACTAAATCCTTCATAGTGGGATTCAGCCTGACTTCCAACTGTGAGTCTATAGCCGACTCTGTGTGGAATTTAGTCACTAGAATGTGAGAAAGTACCCTTTCTTCCTTATTTGCAAGAAAGTATAGCATGTTGTCCGAATAACCAGTCTCACTGGGTTTATCTTTGTCCATGTACCTCAGTTTTTGGATACCGAAATGCTTTTATAGAGAGCAAAAAGTTGAGCAATTTGGAGATTACTCTATTTATGGATAAGATGATGCCTCCATACTTGAGGATTGGTAGTTATAGAATCCCAATTATGAAGCACAGACTAACTACGTACAAGTGCGTTGGGTTGCCATGCTCGACTAATCCATTTCAAATGATTATATTTTGAGTTTGTTACATGGCGACGTTCAACTGACGTCACATGGCTGTGAAGTACTGAACGAGTGAAACAGGACGATCTGACTAGCCATCACCTATTTCATGAGTGGTGGTTTTGACATATTGAAACATGCGATACCGCATCTTGGCGAAAGTGGTTTCGGAAAACCGCCTTTTTCCCAAATGTATCTTTGAAGGCGCCACGTGTCTATGTTCTCAAGACTTGGGTCTTATATAGAATGGTCATGGTGATAACACAAGGAAATCAGAAGAGATAATTCTGATGTATATATTGAACCAAAATGGTTCATATTTTTCATGAATTGTTTAATTGTTAGCCTAATAAGTTTCGATGGCTGCACATTTTGAAGAATTAACAACTAGATCATATCAGATAAATGCAGATTCCATAGGAATGGAAGAGGTATAGGGGAATTACATTCAGCAATATGAGAGCAGAGGGATGGATGTCCATTTGGGAATTGAAGGAAAAAACTCCAATGGACATGGAGAAGAAAGGAATGAAAACATGAATATGGAAGAGACCATTAAAAATTTGTAGAAGGATGTCCAAATATATAAATATGATAATGAAAGGCTTATGAGAGCCTAGGAGTAGCAGATGACTTCAACATGAAGTTATTGGAGGGCTTGAACAGAATAGAAAAGAAATTGGTTAAGGAGAGTGACTTAAGAAAATCTGGAAGTCAAAAGCCTTCAGATGAGAAAAGAAAAGAAAGGAGTGTTATAAGACACCACCATCACTCCCCAAGGAATTCCAATAAGAGAGCAGGAAGCAGCTCAATTCCATCCCCTGTCAGAAGGCATAAGATGTTTGGGGTGGATGAGCTACGAGGAGAAATGAACAAAATCAAACCTCCTACATTTGATGGTGAGCACAAAAAGGATGAAGATGCAGAAACATGGTTGTTGGGCATGAGAAAGTATTTTCAATTGCATATTTATTATTCTCATGCAGAAGGTAGAATTTCTATCTATCAACTCAAGGGGAAGGCCTCCATGTTGTGGGATCATGTTGTGCAGGTGCAGCGCATTAAAGAGAAAAGTGTTAATTGGAGGGAGTTCAAGAAGTATTTTGAGAAGAACTACTTGACTAAGAGATACTATGACAAGAAAATGAAAGAGTTCTTTGAACTCAAGCTTGGAAGTGATGCAGGAGCATTGCAAGGCGTGCAAGCATAGCCAACAGTGAGACAACGCGGAGATAAGAGACAGTTGGAAAAGCACCAAGAACATTTTTTGAAAATGTTTTGAAATATTAATGAAGTCATTAAGTGGAGGCATGCTTGTATTATTGTAAAAGGACCTTGAGAGATCTTCTCTCATCCATAGTAGATAGGAGCCTTTATGTGTAATGAATGTAGGTAGATAGAATTCAATGCTTAGATTAGACAGTTTTAGAGCGCAAGAGGGAGACGAGATATAGACACCCTCATTGTATAGTGGAGGGATTATTATGTCAAGATAGAGCATAGGGCATAGAGAAGAGAGCAGAGAGTTGTAGTTGAAAACACCCATGTACAGAGATTTGAGTTAATAGAAAGAGCTTCGATTCAAATTCATGGTGTCGTATTGTTCTCTGTGTATGCATGTTGAATGTTATGCTCATGGATGTTTACTTTCTGTTATAAATTTTCTTTATATGTTGTGTATATGATTTCATGCTTTGTATTTGAAGTCTGAGAGAGAGTAAGGAATGAGTTTCAATTATTTCTCTATCTGAGAAAGAGTTCCTGCAGGGAGTGTAGTGAAGTTGTCCACAAGGAGTGCGTTGACAAGAGTTCAGAGTTTTATCTCTGAAAGCTCAGGAGGGATAACAATTGTTCTCATTCTCGCAGAAGTGCAAGTTGAGCACAGGAGTCGTGCAAGGTGTGCACAGGCTGAGTAAAGTCTTAGAGATTGTGAACCTGAGAAATTGTTGAAGGACTACTGCTGCAAGGAGTGCGCAGAGTTGAAGGACTTCAATTCTTTGAAGAAATTGAAGGTTTCACCGCAAGGAGTGCATGCGGGAGTTTTCTTTAAGACTCAGAGTTGGAGAAAGATCAGGAAGGATAGGGTCTTCGCAGTTGTCAAAGAAAATCATAGAAGGTTGGTGCCTTGAGGCATTGAAAGGAGGCATAGCAAGTTTGCATTGCAGGCGGGTAAGTTCCACAGAGAAATACTTAGCTAAATTCGCAGGAATTGTCCAGGGAGAAACAGATGGTCGGAGTTCTTTGAGAAGAATTCGTGAAGTCACAAGAGTCATCAGATATTGTAGAGAAGAAGGTACGTTACAACAAGATTTCCTCAAGCGTAAGCTCAGAAGAAATCAGGGCCGTAGGATCCAAGTCAGCCAAGGCCATTGGATTTCTCACGGAATCTCATTTCAGGGTTTCATGATTTGAAGGGTTGAAGGTTTTCCATCAAGGTTCGCAAATTCGCGAGAGGCAAGTAGCGAAGTGGTGAGTGGATCAGAGCCATCCATCCAGGGAGGATAGGTGGCAGAGATCTAGAGATCTCATGAACTCGGAGTTTCGTGAGGTGAGAGCCCAAAGGTTGGGTATTCTAGGTTGCGAAAGGCGAAGTCCTGAAAGGGAGAGAAGTTTTTTTGTGGGACCGCGTGGACGATGTGTCAGAATTCGGCAGTTGAAGAGTTGAGAGATTAGAAGGAGAATTCGTGAGGTCGCGAGCTGTGATAAGGAGTATTGATGAGTTTGGGATCTCGGCACTTCAGGTGTCGTGATATAAAGGAGACAACACTTCGGGGAGTGAAGTGGCGAAGTGTGAAGTGGAGCATAAGGAACACGTGGCATAATCGCAAGGTGGGCCTGTGGAATAGATAGGCAGACATGCATTGTTCATTGAAGGGAGTCAACACCCCATTGAATTTTCATGTCTCGGGGGTTCATAAGATAAGGGGATGGAAGTCCAACCTTTCGAATTGCGAAGTGGTGAAAGGAGAGACGCGCTAGTGGGAAGCCTAGCCAGCGGTCATGCGCGGAGTTCGCTGACAGCAAGGAGCTATAACCGTATCGACATTTCTATTATCGTGAGATTGGGAAGGAAGAATCGAGAGTCTCGACTCATGAACTCGCGAGTGGAAAGTTGTGGCAAGTGCCTCCCAGTTTAGGCCTTGGCATAGTCGGTGGTCATGCAGAGAAGGGGGAGCTTGCACCTAGTGTCGTTCGCACCAGGGAAGCTTTCGAAAGGACCTGTGGATCAAAATAAAGAATATTCAAGTAGGGGATTGAAAGAGACGATCTGTCTCAAAGGGAGACAAAGAATGATCCTGTAAGTGGATCCTCAACCTAAGGGCTGAGTGGGTCTGCACCATCTGGTATCAGAGCCTGATTCTTGTTTGTATATTTTAGGGAGGAAAATAGAGAAGGAATTTCAACCATGTCGTCGAGGAGAAGAGACAGGCAAACACCCGATCCACCAGAGGATAGGGAAATGACAGAAGGAAGAGGCAGGCAGGTGTAGAATCTAGAAGTGGAAAGAGATTTGCATGACATTCGCGCCAGACTCATGGATGTGGAAATAAAACAAAGGCGCATAGCTGATATTTGAGATGTCAGTGAGTCCAAAAGTGAAGATGACGTTGGACATGAAGAAGAAGAAATTGTAGCAGAATATGCAGCAAATGAACGCTTGATTAGAGTTGTTGCAAGAATGAGTGCAAGAGCCAAAATGGACATTCCAGTTTATGAGGGAAACTTGGATGTTGAAGAGCTTCTAGATTGGATTAGAGCTCTGGACACATATTTTGACTATGAAGATGTCGAAGAAGACAAGAAGGTCACACATGATGTCACGAGACTTAAAGGACATGCAACATTGTGGTGGGATGAACTGCAAGCTAACAGACACTGCCAAGGTAAACAGAAAATAAAGAGTTCGGATAGGATGATCGCAAAGATGAAGGTGAAATTCATTCCCAGGGATTATCAAATTACTCTGTTTCGAAGAATGCATAATTTGAGACAGAAGCTGATGTCAGTGAAGGAATATACTGAAGAGTTCTACATGCTGAACATCAGAGCAGGTCATCGTGAAAGTAATGATGAAAAGGTTTCCAGGTATATGAATGGCTTGAGATACAAAATTACGAATGAGATGAGCATGATGACCATCCGAATGGTGGAAGATGCTTATCAAATGGCTCTAAAGGCGGAAGAGAAGTTGAGATGAAAACAAGGTCAAAGAGGTCGAGGCAGAAGTCAAGCCAGGGGAAAATCAATCGTCCAAGATAGAAATCAGAAGCCTAAGGAAGAATGGAAGAAACCTCAGATTGAGAGAGGTAGAAGCTCACAGAAAGGGAAATATGCTGGACAGAGAAGGCAGTATGTTGATCAGAGAGGAGAGTATGCTAATAACAACATTTTTCCTCGTACTAGAGGTAGAGAAAGAGGAAGAGGTGGACTGATAAAATGCTTCATGTGTGGAAAGGTCAGACATAAGTCTTATGAATGTATAGACAAGAAGAAAGAGGAAGGAGAGACTCACATTGCCGAAGCACAAAGGCGAAATGTTGAGGCAGAGGATGCTGAAGGTGGAAGATCGTTGATGATGCGAAAAGTTATTTTGACACCAAAGAAGGAAGTTGAGAGTTCGGTCCAAAGGAACCGACTTTTTTGGACTGCTTGCAAGACCAAGGACATGGTATGCAAGGTCATTGTGGACAGTGGTAGCACAAACAATCTCATTTCAACGGAGATGGTAGGAAAAATGCAGCTAGAGACGATTGATCATCCAAGCCCATACAGAGTTTCATGGTTGCAAAAAGGACATCAGGTAAATGTCATTAAGCAATGTTTAGTTGAGTTTAAAATAGGAGGGTATAAAGATGAAATACTCTGTGTGTCATCTATTGTTGGGTATACCGTGGCAATATGACAAGAATGTGATTCATGAAGGGAGAATGAACACATACATGCTAGAGAAGAATGAGAGAACTCACATGCTGTTGCCGATTAAGTACAAAGAGGTAAAACTGAAGGTGAGAAACACTGTACTTCTCATGAGTGGGAAGGAACTTCTTACAGAGGTTAAGAAGAAGGAGGAACCGCAATTCATTGTGGTCAGGAAGCCAAATATTTTTTTAACTAGAACAAGGGTAGATGATTTACCAGAAGAGGTTCAGGAACTACTAGAAGAGTTTGCTGACATAGTAGTGGACGAACTACCTCATTCGTTGCCACCGATTAGAAGTATAAATCATCAAATTGATATCATACCTAGAGCTAGTTTGCCAAACAAAGCAGTGTACAGATTGATGCTACAGGAGAATGAAGAGGTCAAAAGATAAGTCCAATATTTGTTGGAAAAAGGTTTGGTCAGAGAAAGCTTGAGTCTGTGTGTTGTTCTGATAGTACTCAGTCCAAAGAAAGACGAAGGCTGGAGGATGTGTACTAACTTGAGGGAAATCAACAAAATAACCATCAGGTACAGATTTCCATTTCCAAGGATGGATGATCTAATGGATTGCTTGAGTGGAGCCAAAAAAAATTCGAAGATTGATTTGAAAAGTGGATATCACCAGATTCGTATGAGAGAAGGTGATGAATGGAAGACAACCTTCAAGAATAACTAAGGGTTGTATGAATGGCTTGTTATGTCATTTGGTTTAACAAACGCGTCGAGTACTTTCATGAGGTTGATGAATGAAGTCCTGAAGGAGTTCATCGGAAAATTTGTCATTGTGTATCTTGATGACATACTGATTTTCAGTAAAACAAAGGCAGAGCATCTTAAACATTTGGATATAGTGATGAAGAGGTTATAGCAAGAGAAGATGCTGATAAACATGAAGAAATCCTCATTCATGAAGACAAAGCTCATTTATTTTGGGTTTGTTATTTCTACAGATAAGTTGAGGATGGATCCAGATAAGGTGGAGGTAATCAAGAATTGGCCATCACCAAACAATATCTTTGAAGTTTGAAGTTTTCACGGATTGGCTAGTTTCTACCGAAAATTCATTAGGAATTTCAGTGGAATTAGTGCACTGATGATGGACACGGTGAAGAAGAGACACAAATATTTTCACTAGACAGAAGAAGCTAAGAAAAGTTTCAATTTGCTGAAAAGGAAAATCACGGAACAACCAATTCTGGTGATGCCTAATTTCCAAAAGACATTTCAAGTTAAATGTGATGCAAGTGGATTTGAAATAGGGGAAGTCTTGAGTCAAGAAGAGAGGCCGATAGCATATTTCAGCGAGAAGCTGAATGAAGCCAACATAAAATACTCCACGTATGATAAGGAATTCTATGCTATTATTCAGGCATTGAAGAAATGGAGACATTATTTGATTCCTAAGGAGTTTGCCTTATACAGTGACAATCATGCTTTGCAATTTGTGACTCAATAGGAGAAGTTGAATCAAAGACATGTAAAATGGGTTGAATACATGCAGAACTTTACTTTTGTGATTAAACATATTTATGGAACTGCTAACAAAGTTGTTGATGCTTTGAGAAGGAAATGTTTGCTATTGCAGGAGTTAAGAGTCAAAACATTGGGTTTTGATGATCTCAGGGACATATACAGAGATGATCCAGATTTTAAAGAGGCATATGAAGCAACTGAGAATCCAATTCTTAGGGACAGAAGCCAATGGGAAGAATACATGATCCATAAAGGATTATTGTTTAAAGGTAATCAACTTTGTATTCCAAAATGCTCCATGAGGGAGAATTTGCTGAAGGAGAAACATAGTGGAGGATTGGCCAGACATTTTGGTCATGACAAGACATTCGCAAAGTTGAATGAGTCAAATTTTTGGCCAGGAATGTGAGAAGACGTCAAAATATTCATGGACAGATGTAGAATTTGTCAACATTCAAAAGGAAAGAGACAGAATGCAGGCTTATATCAACCATTACCCATACCTGACAGGCCATGGGATGCAATCAGCATGGACTTCATATTGGGGTTGCCAAGAACACAAAGAGGGTTTGACTCAATCTTTGTGGTAGTGGATAGATTTTCCAAAATGGCACATTTCATTCCATGTCAGAAAACTAGTGACGCAACTCACATTGCGAACCTGTTTTT
>ML776581.1:3024569-3048108 GCA_009831015.1 Picea engelmannii
TGGAAGTAAACCGATCAAGGTTCCTATTCCTATAGGTGTAAATTTATCTGCAGATCAGTGTCCCAAGACACAGGAAGAAGAAGAGGACATGTCCCATGTTCCATATGCCAGTGCAGTTGGCAGTTTGATGTATGCAATGGTCTGTACTAGACGAGACATTGCACATGTAGTGGGAGTTTTGAGTAGGTATATGTCAAAACCAGGGAAGGAGCATTGGACAAAAGTAAAGAGGGTCTTTAGGTATCTTCGTGGCACTACCAGTTATGGATTGTGCTACCAAGGAAAACCAGGATTGGATAGAGTGATGGAAATACATGGCTTTGTTGATGTAGACTAGGCTGGAGATCTGGATCGTAGAAGATATACAAGTGGGTATGTGTTTAACCTATTTGGAGGAGCAATCAGTTGGATGAGCAAAAGACAGGCTGTAGTGGCAATCTCAACTACAGAAGTTGAATACATGGTAGCCACTCATGCAAGAAAGGAAGCAATATGGTTACAAAGATTGTGTTTAGGTATTGGGTTGGTACGACAAGCAGTGAGATTAGATTGTGACAGTCAGAGTGCAATCTTCCTGTCAAAGAACTCAGCTTACCATTTGAAGACAAAGCATATTGATGTACAATATCACTTTGTGAGAGGCATGGTTGAGGAAAAGAAGGTGTTGCTGGAAGAGGTTGACACTTTGAAGAATGTTGCAGATTCATTGACAAAGTCTGTGAGCAGAGAAAAGTTATCCTAGTGTAGAGTACCAATGGGAATTTGTTATAACCCTAAATTGCACCAGACATACTTACCTGGCATCAGGCCATCTTAGACTCCTTAGCCAAAACACCATTGAACAACTATTCTTAAAAACCCCCTTTATAAAGGCCCACACACCCTGCTCCATTACTGCAAGGGTGTACATGCTAGCTGCCCCAATACAACCCGCATGTACCTACAAAAGCATGGAAAAAGGAAAGTTGTTGACGGAACACACAACTTTGGGAAAGTTAACTAAACCTTTTGGCCATGCATGGTCGGTCATTCGACCAAATACCTAGCTCCTTCTAGTCTATAAAATAAGGGGTAAGGGTCCCATTTGAAAGGAGGAAAATCATAGTAAAGAGACTATACCCAATTGAGCATTCCCCTTGTCCCAACCTTTAGCCATCCTTGTGCAAAAGAGAATTATAGAGGAAAGTAGTTGGAGGACAGTTGAATAAGATCCCAGGACCAGTTTCATGGAGCAGTGGTCGGCTTCATCATTGTAAGTTGCTTTAGTGAAGTTAATAATAAAGAAGTACTTTTCATGTCCAACCATATGAGGTTTTCATTGTTTATTGCATACATGTTGATTAAATCTGTAACCCTTTAATCCGTAGATCAAATGCATGTGGATTTCTTTGTTTGTATTTTGTGAATGCAGGTCAGCCTTGGGAGGAGAGTTGTAGTCAAAGAGTGATCAAGCATGAAGAAGGATCGATATCAAACACCGAAAATAAGGTATGTTCACTTGATCTTCTTAATTGTGTATTTTCTTAAAGAATAATGGGGATTAGGTCTGGGATGATGGTAAAAAGTAGGAATCTTTAGGTATTTTTTGCATGCATGATAAAACCCTAAGTGCAAGTTCGTGGGAATCCCTCCTATGGACTTGCACTTAGGGTTTTATCATGCATGTAGAAAAGACCTAAAGATTCCTACTTTTTACTATCATCCCGGACCTAATCCCCATTATTCTTTAAGAAAATACACAGTTAAGAAGATCAAGTGAACATACCTTATTTCCGGTGTTTGATATCGATCCTTCTTCACGCTTGGTTTCTCTTTGACTGTAACTCTCCTCCCAAGGCTAACCTGCATTAACAAAAGACAAACAAAGAACTCCACATGCATTTGATCTACAGATTAATGGGTTAGAGATTTAATCAACATGTACCTAATAAACAATGAAAACCTCATATGGTGGGACAGGAATGGTGGGACAGGAAAAGTACTTCTTTATTATTAACTTCACTAAAGAAACTTACAATGATGAAGTCATCCACTGCTCCACGAAGCTAGTCCTGGGCTCCTCTTCAACTATCCTCCAACTGCTTTGCTCTATACTTATCTTCTGCACAAGGATGGCTAAAGGTTGGGACAAGGGGAATGCTCAATTGGGTATAGTCTCTTTACTATGATTTTTCTCCTTTCAAATGGGACCCTTACCCTTTCTTTTATAGACTAGAAGGAGCTAGGTATTTGGTCGAATGACCGACCATGCATGGTCGAAAGGTTTAGTTAACTTTCCCAAAGATGTGTGTTTCATCAACAACTTTCCTTTTTTCGTGATTTTGTAGGTACAGGTGGGCTGTATTGGGGAAGCTAGTGTATACACGCGTGCAGTAATGGAGAAGGGTGCATGAGCCTTTATAAAGGGGTCTTTTAAGAATAGTTGTTCAGTAGTGTTTTGGCAAAGAAGGAGTCTGAGATGGCCCGATGCTAGGTAAGTATGTCTGGTGAAATTTAGGGTTATAACATATGCCTCCTAATGTGTGAGGTTAGAAGATCATCTGATGTCTGAAATACATTATCAATCTTCACCAACATTCCAAACAAGTGAGCCCAAGGACCATAAATCAGGAGGTGCCATATGCAAAATAACAATTGTCTCACTGAGGCGGGAATACCCATGCTCGGGATGAAACAAAATCATGGATACTAATCAAATACACTGTAGATCCATGTCATATAACTATATAAAGTGTAGCCATGAACAATACATAGAGGATCTACATCTCAAAATAAAAAAGATATACATGTATAGTATCCATCTTTTAGAAGTTGATAAGGCTTGATGGCTGGAGATGAGGTCTTCAGAGATTGAGAAACAACTTCAAAATCTTCAAAACTCAGGTAGGAGAGTAATATGAGTGTACGACTTCACTACCCCGAGGTCTTCGACGGCTCGTCAGTCATGGACTAGAGAATATTGATGATTAGATTGAAGGCTTCATTGATTTCGAACAAAGATGTGATTGGAATTTCGGGATGGTTGAGCATGAGGGCAAGAGACAAACTACAGAGGGGCTAACTCAGGCTTGGAAAAACTTCCCTTGGATAATATCACGACAAATGATGAGACTCAGGAAACATGGCATTAACATAAGTTCACGAGGCAGGAGGCAACGCAAACTCTCCATATGTTTGGAAGAATAACCAAATGGAGGAGGACACAACTCAATGTAGAGGGAACAATTTCCTAAGGTCATATTAAATCCTAGGGTTTGATGGACAAATGAAAGGATTTTCTTTATCCAAGGGCGACTCATGGTGCTGCCAATACAAAGAAAATACTTTTCCCATCCTCTTTTTGGGGTATATTTTATTTTTTTGTCTTTTTCAATAACTTTGGAAAAAGAATAAAAGAATATTACATTACAAAGGAGGGGTGAGTGTCACCAATATATGAGTTCAAGGTGCAAGGACAAGACTAATGTTCAAAGTAAGGACACTTGGGAAAAATCCCTCCTGGGGCCAAAGGTGTCAAGACGCAGAGGTAAAGTGCTATAGGGCTTGCGTATAAGGCATGCTTCAGATGGTTCAGTTGAGAGCAACATGGAGCCGACATTATACCAAAGACATAGGTATGCAAACATGGTTAACAAAACACACAATGGTAACGTCCTTCAATGTAAGTTTAACGATCCTAGAGAAGGTAAGCTCGATGGTTTTTCATATTTAGAGAGTCTGAAAAAATGTAAAAGGAGACTCCAATGGGGTACCTTTTTCGAAGGTAGTTTAGTCGGTTCGAAAAGGGGTAAACTAGAAATGAGTGTGATAAAGACAAGATCACTTGGCCATTTTTTCATTTTTAAGGAGTCTGAAAAAATCTTAACTATGGACTCCGTCAGGAATGTTCTTCTGGACCATTTTAACGAGTGTGAAAGAATAAGGTCACTCAACGATCTTTTCAATTTTAGGGAGTCTGAAAAGAGCTTAACTATGGACTCCGTGGGGGTTCCTTTTCATAAATTTAGTCCCCCAGGCCCAAAAAAGGGTTAAAATTATACATGAGGGTACTCTTCTAGAGATCCAAGGCCTCTAGAGTATACCTTTGTTTGTACAGTTGACCATCTGGACCAAAAAAGGGGTAAGCTACCACCAGACAGACGTGCCTTCAAATTTCAGTTTAACGAGCATGAAGGTCAACAATATCGCTCAACAATCTTTTCATGTTTAGAGGGTCTGAAAATGGCTTAAAAGAAGACCCGTGGGGGCTATGACTCATGTATGAAATTGGTTCAGGTAGAGCCCGCTACTAGGCTCAGACCAAGAGTCTCTTCGATAGTCAACCTGGAACGTCTACCAAAAGGGAAGAAAACACAAACCACAGTGTAAGTCCTCCCGTGGTATAGAAACCATAGTCATGGATTCAAGGATAGCCTCATCTAAAGGAAATTCAAAATCCGAGAAATAACACAAACAAACGTCGATAGTCCCAAAGGGTGAATTAAACTGACCATACTCCATATGATGATGGAGGTTCTGGCCAGGACTATCAGAGTCTATTAGCGAAGAATCACAAGCACGAGGGCTTGAGGATCTACAAACAACGAGATCAGAATCAGAAGGATACTCAAGCCCACTTGGACCAAGAGGGGGAAGAAAGGGCTCACATGCCCCCATTGGATAAACCAATGGATCAATTGTTGATTCCAAGTATCGAGAAGGAAAACATGATTGCACAGGTTCTTGCTTAGAAGCAATTGAATATCGAGGATAAGATGCCACATAATTAACCTGTGGCGGGGTGGAGTCTACACGAACGCTAGGAACATATAAAGGGGAAACTTGAACTAACACTGAATTAGGATGGTGATTATCAGATGTCAGCTGGTCAATAGTGACAATGATTCCATTGTGAGGGAAATGCATCACCCGGAAGAGCGTAGATACCACAACGTTTATAGCATATACATAATCACGCCCGAGAATCATATTGAAATCTAACGGTTATTGCACCACTATAACATTGACATGGAAAATATTCCCACCTAAAGAGATAGGCAACTGAGGAAGAATCCCCAAACATTCACTAGAACATCTGTCAAAAGCCAACAACTCATGTGAAGCAGACACAAGCTTGGGAGATCCCAAGACTTTCCAAACTGAGGAGGATAAAATACTTGTAGAGGCTCCTTCATCCAAAATACATCGATAAATGTTTGTTGAATTAACTTCAACCCTTATTTGAAAAGGTGCGATAGAAGGAAGACGAGGCTCAACAAGGTCACTCCAATAAAAGGAAACCATCCTAAGGCTTGGAGGGGGTGTGCTTGGAATGAATGGAATGCCCCCTTGTTCTGAAAGTATTGAACCAAAAATGCTAAAAACATAGTCGGTAGACATGTCACTCTCCAAAATAAGAGTGGGATCATCCGATGGCTACATCGACATGAACACTTTCACAACCAATGGCTAAACAAGATGTGGGACTACATGGTTTAAAGGAACCTTACCCCCCAAAAGAGGAGTGGGATCATCCGATGACTACATTGGCATGACCACTTTCACAACTAATGGATGAATAGGCTGTGAGACTACATGGTCTAAAGGCACCTCATCCCCCAAAATAGGACTGGGATCAATCGATGACTACATCTACGTGACCACTTTCTCAACCAATGGCTGAATAGACTATGAGGAAACCTCAGAAGACTCAGAATAAGAAGAGCTTGCAAACATGGAACAAAATCTTTGTACCTCTAGAATGCCAGAGCATAGATGAGTAAGGTGATCTCCCTTGCAAAGCTTACAAGGGAACTTAGGTTTATGTCCTATCCATCTAGGTTTCTCAATAGAATCAATGCCCTCACCATGACTGGTAGTGGCTGGTTGCACATCTCCAACGTGACTTGCTGAGGTTGGTGATGGGTCGATAACATGACTCACAAAGGCTACAAACCTATTGCCAGTATGACTATCAGTGACTAGACTTTTTCCCCCAGCATGCCTTGTAGAGGGCGGGTGCTTGCCCCCAACATAAATTACAGAGGCTGGGTGCTGGTCTTCACCATGACTTGTAGAGGTTGTCGACCGATCTCCAACATGACTCGCAGAGGTTGGTGACTTCTCCTTCCTATTATTCCTCTTTCTATTTCATTTAGACTTCTGGTTACTAGTAACTGTACTTTCACCAGAGGTGGGAGAAGGAGGAGGATAAGACTTTGCTGATGAAGAAACATCAACAAGGTGCCCATGACTTAAGGTGCTTAACTGAGAAGCATTAAGAGAATTCGGGACATTTGGAATGGTAGCCAACCAAACCAGTAGTCCCACATTCAACCTAGGAATGTACAAAGTGGCCATCAAAGGGACACCAATGTTTTCGAAGAAAGGAAAAGCACAAGAATCCCCTTGTGAAGGGGTTCCTTGGTTGTTATCGTCAAGAACTTTAACCATGAATATCTTATGCAAAGGTTCTCCCCTTGTGGGATCGTTCAAATCCATAAAAGTCTCACACACTGACTCTGAAGAACCAGTGTTATCAAAACAACGCCTATAAAGAGGCGGCTCCACGTTTCTAAGCGGAAGACTAAAAAGTCCTCTCAACCGGCGGAGTGGGTGGTCTACCACCCTAGGTTAGAGACCCAAATCCACAACTGACTAACTCACTATGGAAAAATAGGGAGCACATAACACACACTAAAAGTTCCTAAAGGCAAATAAAGCAAACAACTAACTAGTTGGAAGAACAGTTACACCAACCAACACTAGAACAACTTACCGGTGCAATTGCAACTCGAATATTGAAGCACCCTCCGGGTATACTCTGCAAAGCATGGCCCAATGTATACCCTAGGTACTATGGTATACCCCCGTGGTCACCTATGTAAGTCCCTAAAATAAAGGCAACTAGGTTTCCAGCTCGTGAACAATCACCAGGCGGGTACAGTCAATAGTCGGGTAGACCACAATGAGAAGGGTATCAAGCCCGAACCCTATCAAGGGTATCGAAAGAAAGTGTTCCGAAAGACAAATGAGGACCTAGAATGGATTCGAGACCCATGAAGCTTCGTGGAAAATGGGATCAACAGAATCCCAAGACAAGTCCGCTATATGCATTCCCCACTACGCTTGGTACGGCTTTGGAGGGGTTATCTCCGCTACCTTTCTGCACGCGACCTTATGTTTAGCCCCTATGTTAGAGGGGGGGCCCAGATAATTTCTACGTTACTAGACTTATACACTCCTTAGCATAGACTCGTATGTTTGTTTTAAATCCTTGAAGAGTTTCCTCTCCAACCTAAATCAAGGCTCTAGCCTAATCTAGTTGATGGACCCTACAAACATAAAGTCTAGTAAATTTTAATTAGCGTTCTTTTTACTGGCTTGATTTACTCAAAAAGGGTACAGTAGTGCAATTGATGTTGTTAAGACTCTTGTGAAAAAAAAATATGAAACTTATATGAACACTAGCAAAGAATGATTATATTTCTTTTTTTTTTTCTTTTGAAATGCTTTTAAAATTAGAAGAAAACACAACGCTATGCTAATTTATTTTTCTTTTTCAAATAACAATGCAAAGAAAATTCCAGGAAAGAAAGATATCTAACAAAATAAGTTTTTTTTGTATTATATTTTCTTCCAATCAAAGTAGAAATAACAAAAGATTCTAAAATAAACTGATGAATGCACGATTCATGGCCCCCCTCGGCCATGAGCGAGATTTTTTTTTTAAATGCAACTCATTTTTCTCAAAATTTCAAGCTAAAAATAAGTTAAAAAAGCTAAGGAACAGAAGAAATATTTTAATGAAAAAGAAAGCTATGCATGTAATCAGACCTAAGTTGTCGACTTCTATGACAGAGACCAAAAAAAGGAAACTCTTGACAAGGAAAAGGATGGCTACCTCTCCTTAAACAAAAATTTTCTCAACAAGCACGCAACTGACAGTTCAACAGCTAGCATGTGCACGCGAGCTATAAAAGATTAGGGCACATGTACATGCATGAAGACCCTATGAAGGCCACGTGTACCTCTACACCTCTTCAAAAAATGAAAAGATAAGCAATCAAACACTGGCAGTGACTACTGGTATTGAGAACCAAAATCTCTTGAAGACTCAGAAACTTCTTTGTCAGAAAAGAAAAAACAATCCAAGGAAAATTTCATAGGACAAAACCGATATGAAGTGGTACCTAAGCTACAAACTGCAAAAACAGAGGCTAGAATGAGTTTCATAAAACCCCTAAGAAGGATCACTTCTGACAGGGAAGAGGATGACTGGCTCTTTAATAAAAAAATTATGAACTTAACCATGCTACTATCACTTCATCAGCTAGCGTGTCCACGTGGGCTATGTGAATGTTGGGCGTGTGTACACGCATGCAGGCCTTATACAGGCAACTTTCACTTCTATGACTTCCTGAAATGAGAATGCAGCCAAGCAAAGAAATCAGGGAATATTGCTATGTAAGACCAAAATCCCTACTAGCTCAGACTTTTACAGAAACTCTAAAAACAAGTAATGAAACAAATTTTTAGAAATACCCAAAAAAGACTCCTTGAAAACCCTAGAGATCCCAAGTATGGTCGCCAATTCTGTTGTGGGTGGGAATCCCTCCTATGGATTTTCACTTAGGGTTTTATCATGCATGCAGAAAAGACCTAAATATTCCTACTTTTTACCATCATCTCGAACCTAATCCCCATTATTCTTTAAGAAAATATACAGTTAAGAAGATCAAGTGAACATACTTTATTTCCAGTGTTTGATATCAAGCCTTCTTCATGCTTGGTCGCTCTTTGACTGCAACTCTCCTCCCAAGGCTGACCTGCATTCACAAAAGACAAACAAAGAACTCCACATGCATTTGATCTATGGATTAATGGGTTAGATATTTAATCAACATGTACACAATAAACAATGAAAACCTCATATGGTAGGACGGGAAAAGTACTTCTTTATTATTAACTTCACTAAAGCAACTTACAATGATGAAGCCAACCACTGCTCCACGAAACTGGTCATGGGTTCCTCTTCAACTGTCCTCCAACTGCTTTTCTCTATACTTCTCTTTTGCACAAGGATAGATAAAGGTTTGGACAAGGGGAATGCTCAATTGGGTATAGTCTCTTTACTATGATTTTCCTCCTTTCAAATGGGACCCTTACCCCTTCTTTTATAGACAAGAAGGAGCTAGGTATTTGGTTGAATGACCGACCATGCATGGACGAAAGGTTTAGTTAACTTGCCCAAAGCTGTGTGTTCCATCAACAACTTTCCTTTTTACATGCTTTTGTAGGTACACGCAGGCTGTATTGGGGCAACTAGCATGTACACACATGCAGTAATGGACCAGGGCACATGGGCCTTTATAAAGGGGGTTTTTAAGAATAGTTGTTCAGTAGCGTTTTGGCAAAGAAGGAGTCTAATATGGCCTAATGTCAGGTAAGTATGTCTAGTGAAATTTAGGGTTATAACAACATTGATGCCCTAGATTTTTGACTATATAATCCCCTGGACCCCTAGATGCAAAGAAAACAACAAGTGGGAGAATGTTGGGTATGTGTTATATTCTTTGCATGTATGTGTGTGGGGGTGTCAGATATGACAACTGCGTCGGACGATCCCTCATACTAGTGACCTATTTGTGTCGTGTGTGTTGGGTGATTTCCTAGGGGGGTCCCAAGAGGGGATAGGTATGCCCCCCTGGTTACATGCAATGTTCGGCACTGGGTGTAGCCTGGGGCAACACCCCAATTTTTTTTTTTTGGGCGGTTTTTGCTATTTTTTGTGGATTTTTCTATTTTTAGCGGTTTACTAAAAATAATCCTGGTTTTAGGGATTAGGGTTTTGGTATCTACAAAATACCTAAAAACATTGGATATATTGTATAGTGAATGGTGAAATTTGAGATATAATAAATATAAGAAAGGTTTTCCCGATTGAGGGTTTCCGGTATAAAATCTTTGTGTACTTTGTGTATGAGCCATTGATTAATTTCAGTTTTTCTTAAGAATCTATATGAATTTCTTTACTTTGTAGGTTTAAAACTTACAATCCTAGGCTGCCATAACAAAGAATTTACTTTATTGGATGAGGAAGGGAAACTAAGGAAAGTGCAGGGAATTCCCAAGGCAATAACCATTAGAGAAATTTCAGCATTCCAGCTAAAGAAATGTTACAAAAAAGGGTGTCAAATAATTGCAACTCATTTGGCGCAGACACCTAAATATAAGGTGCCAAATTTGGAGGATTATGCAGTCCTGGAATATTTTGAAGATGTGTTCAAGGAGGTACTAGGACTACCCCCAAAGAGAGACATTGATTTCTATATAAATCTAATGCCTGGAGCAACTCCAATGTCAAAGACTCCTTATAGAATGAGTACACCATAGTTGAAGGAGTTGAAAATGCAGCTTGAAGAGCTTCTAAATAAGGGATATATATGCCCAAGTATGCCACCTTGGGGTGCCCTCATATTGTTTGTGAAAAATAAAGATGGAACATTAAGATTGTGCATTGACTTCAGACAGTTGAATAAAGTAACTGTTAAGAAAAAGTATCCTCTACCAAGGATTGATGATATCTTTGATCAATTAAAGGATGCAAAGATATTTTAAAAGATAGATATCAGATCAGGATACCATTAGGTAAGGATTAAAGAAGAATATATCAGCAAGATTGCCTTCAGAACAAGGTATGGTCATTATGAGTTCACAGTGGTGCAATTTGGGTTGTTAAATGCACTAGTTGTTTTCATGTGCTTAATGAATGGCGTTTTCCGAGAATATCTGGACAAGTTTGTCATTGTCTTTTTGGATGACATTATTATATATTCTAAGTCAGAGGAAGAGCGTGAACTTCATTTTAGGATGGCTTTGCAAGTATTAAGGGAGCATCAGTTGTATGCCAAATTGAGCAAGTACTCATTTTATCAGAAACAAATTCATTATTCCGGGCATATCATTTAAAGGATGGGATAGCAGTGGATCCTGAGAAAATAGAATCCATTAGAGAATGGTCAATGTTGAAGAATGTGCCAGAGGTGAGATCATTCATGGGTCTTGCAGGCTACTACAGAAGATTTAATGAAGGATTCTCAAAGATTGCACACCCAATCACTTCCATGCAAAGAAAGGGGATGAAGTTTCAGTGGACACTGGATTGCGAAAAGAGTTTCCAACACTTGAAATAGTTATTGACAAGTGCTCCAATATTAAGGATCGCATACCCAAATGAAGACTTCATTGTATGCACAGATGCATGTAATGAAGGACTTGGTGGATTCCTCAATCAAAATGGGTTTGTTATATGTTATGAATCAAGGAAGTTGAAGGAGCATGAAAGAAACTATGACACTCATGATTTGGAGTTACCAGCCATAGTGCATGCCTTGAGGAAATGGAGACACTACCTCATGGGGAAGAGGGTTGAGCTAAGAATAGGCCACAATGGTCTGAAATATTTATTTGATCAACCAAATCTAAATTCTAGGCAAAGCAAATGGTTATAATTTCTAAGCGAATATGACTTTGATATAAAGCATATCAAGGGGAAAGAGAATAAAGTAGCTGATGCACTCAATAGGAGGGTACATGAACTACATGCTACATCCATTAGCATGTATCATACTGATATTAAAAGAAAAATTATGGAGGCTGCAAATGAAGATATGCAATACATAGATTTAGTCGTCAAGGAGATGGAGGACCAAATGCTAAAAATTAAGTAGAATTTAAAAGCTTCCCAAGACAGTCATAAACGTTATGCCGATAAGAATAGAACCCATAGAGAGTTCAAAGTGGGTGATCATGTTTTCCTGAAGGTGAAAGCTAACAGGAGTTCCCTGAAGCTGGGAAGTTGAGCCAAGTTGGCAGCCAGATTTTGTGGGCCATTTGAAATACTAGAAAGGATTGGTCTAGTTGCTTATATGATTACATTTCTTGCAGCTATGTATGTTCATAATGTATTCCATGTATCATTGATAAAGAAATATATAGCTGATGCTAATCATGTTATTGATTGGAATGTGATTTAGGTGGAGCAAGAAGGCACTTTTCAAGTGCATTCGGTGTGCATTTTGGACCGAAAAATCAAGCAGCTCCGGAATCGAGCCATAGGGATTGTAAAGGTCCAATGGACCTGGTACGGTCCTAAGGACACTACTTGGAAGCATGAGGATGCAATGCGGATAGAATACCCACATCTTTTTGAGGATTTTTGAAAATTTTGTTGCATATGGGTATATGATGCACTGAGGACAGTGCATAAATAAGGGGAGGGGATTGTAATATCTCTCAACCGAACCCAATTGTAAATGTAATGTAAGTGTACTTAAGTTGGTGAGTTGTTTTGACATCATTTTGTAATGCACCTTTCATGGCATAGTGCACGCATGTACTGCGCGGTAAAATGATGGAGTGTGCACATTCCCGTATACTACGCATGGTAACTAAAGTGTGCACAGTATGGAGGTCAGTGAGCCTTGTGTATATGATATGTGTTAGAGGCTGGTGAGCCAGTTATTCTAAGTTGGGATGCTTATGTTTTGGAATTAGGCCAGAGCACCTAGATGTTAAAGGCCAGCGCGCCTATTTTGTATATGTCTCATGATTAATATAAAATACATCGTTGTGTGAAGACCGACCACGATAAAAGAGATGGGGGACTGAACTCCACCATTTAGGGAAAGGGGCAACCAAAAGTTAAGGGAAAGGGATAATCTAGAGATATTAAGCCAAAAAGGAATATTATATTAATATTTCTTAAAACATAAAGTATGGATAATTATTTTATCCTAAGTTCTAAAGTTGGGGACAAGTGGACCAAAGTAGTTTCCAACATGACAAGTGTCAAGTTGGGGGACATGCATACATATCGTGGGGACTTAGCTCATTTTAATACCTTCACAGTCATTCTTATGATCATCTTTTCCATGATTCCTTCGATCATTCAGTCATCTAGTCAATGATTCCATGACCATTTTCACTCACGCAGTCCATTATCCTTCAGACATTCATTTCATTGTATCTAAGCCTGTTTCCATAACCATTTTCGATTGGTGTAACTAGTTAGCTTGGGATCAGGATTGAAGAAGTGGGTTGTCAGGCTCGTGAGCAATTCTTTGAGTGAGAGAATTGTTGGGAATTGATTTCCTGAAGCTGCTAAACTACAGCTACAGTGCTTTGAGACTTCCTGTCTGGCCTGTTGCTAAAGCCCTAGAAGGGAAGTGGGGCAGCCGAGGGACTATTGAGAAGAGAAGGGGCACACTTCCTTGGGTGGGACAAGCATGTGGGGAATGAGAGGCTATAGGATATTAGTTGAGTGAGCAACTGAGATGGAGTCTTTCCTATTGTCTATGAGCCTTTATCCTGGTTAGAAATCCCTTTACCTGGGTGGAGTTTAGTCCCAACTCAGGGGTGACTCACTGTTGAGAGTGATGAACAGTGTAGTCTAAGGCTGGGAGGTTCGTGGACGGTCTGTACGCAGTTGGTGACAATATTTCCAAGATAAGTACCAATCGTATGATAAATTTACATGATGCATTGTTATTTACGTGCTTATGTTACGGTTTATCATATATGTGATTATAACTGTTTGTATGTTTATGGGTATTTCCCTGTATATGTTGCATATTTGTGTTTATTGTTATTTCTGTATGAAATCGTATATTTACATAATGTAATTGTTTTTTAACATTTATATGTAAAGCTTCCGCAAGGGTGTTGTATGTATATGTTATACTTGCATGCAGTTTGAAGAGAAAATTTATATGGCATAGCTCAGTTGAATATTGGGTATGTTACAATATGTTCCGTAGTGAGAGAATGAAAGTGTTCCCTTGGGTAGCATGGCCCAGTCTTGGGTGGTCGGGGATGTTTAAAGTCAAGGGGTATGGTTGGGAGATAAAATTTTGAGGAGAGGGTTGAGTTGTATGACATTTTGGAATATATACCTGGAGGAGACACAATATTCCATGACTCACGTCATAAAGGGGGGCGTGGGTGAGGACCTACACATTAAAAACAAATACACGATGTGAAACATATTTTGAAAAAAAAACATATATATAACAGTTGTGTGAGAATTAAATGTGGATAGGGGATGGGTACCTGCACTTGGGGTTCCCAAAAGGGGTCCATGGGTCTCTGGACTAAAATGAGAATCTAAGAATATCATTGTGAAGGTGAGGGAATCTATATCATGTAGGTGTGAACAGTGTGAGAAATGAATCTCAAATTCTCTTGAATGGATGTGAGGAAGTTGGGAAAAAGAGATTATATAAAGGCATGGGGCCCAGATAACCACCTCATTTGTACTTGTTGTTGTGGAGGTATGAGAGTTTCCTATGTGGATGTTGTTGAGCCATGAGAGAGTAGGTGACGTTGTATTCGAGTGGTGAGAGACCCAGGTAAACCATAAAAACCTCATTCATAGCATAGGCATGTTTTTGGGAGGGTAGGGGGTCGTACAACCATTTGTTTGGGTAGGATGGTGGGTCTGCATGGGAGATCCTGTGATCCCTACGCATATATGCATAGGTTTAATTGATAAAGTTGTGCACAGTGCATGGCTGTCTCAACTTAACCCGCGCCTATGTGCATGGAATTAGGAGTTTTAGCTGCACAAAGGAGGGTTGAACATGGGCACTAATTTTTGAGAAACAACCACACCCCATGTGCATCAGTTGTAAGGAAAACAACCATGCAAATGTGAGTGGTTTTTTAGCGTACAAATGTGCAAGTAGGGACGTGAAACTGCGTGAATGTTTGGTAAACATCCACACGAGAGTACATGACTTTAATTGAAACAATTACAAAGATGTGTGTGATTTTTATGGGAACAGTCACACGAGAGTACGCCATTATTATGGGAACAATCACGTAGTGGAAACAACAAGTTCATGTGGCTTTAATTGATGTTTTTCCATGATTATGAGATAACATAGCGTATATTGTCATGGATGTTTGTTACCAATCATAGAGGGAGGATGTTAGTACAATGGAGGGAGAGAGATTGGGAGTCTCTTAGGAGAGAGGTGGGAGCTGATGTGCAAATCCAGTGACATTTGGCCTAGGACGGTTTGCTGTGATTTTTTAATTGTGCATTGATCTGTACCCAAGATCCACTTCTATACTTCATAGGGCAGATGTGGAAACTAGATTGACAATGTTTTTTGGTGTGTGGGAGAGATATGTATATTACCCTAGATATTGATATCTATTTTATCACTGGGCTCCCCTTCCAAGGAGTAGCTTTGGCAGAGTAGTCACAACTGCCGACTGAGGTGACAGTGGAGGGACTAGATAGAAGGTACTGCTTAGGGGGAGTAGTTATGAGTGGTGGCTCTATCAACATCAACTCTATTGACTCTTTATAGGTACAGGTGTTCTATGTGATGGTGGTTTGAATCTATGGGTCCCTAGGGACATAACACATTTCTGGTACACATACGGTGATTGTAGAGAAGGCCATGAATGGTCAGACGTTTTCTTAGGCCCGGTTGATGGGAACCTATATGGTGTCACAACTGGACTTGTGTGTAGTGGCCAAAGGTGGAAAGTTTTCCTTTGGCTCAGTTTTGTGCACCTTCATGTTTGATAGGGTGGTATTGCTATGCCCCAAGGATATTTTTCATCCACCGATGATGCATGATATGATATTGATGAGGTGGGTAGGGTTGATGCCTTGACAGGGGGGAGGGGTCGTGGGGCACTACCTTACTCCCAAATTAGAGTAGATCTGGTGGAATACCCCTTTGGTATTTTATGAGTTCCTATATCATGGGATGAATTTTCGACACCATCTAGGAATGCACATGATGTCTAGGGAGGACTGGGATGACCGAGGTGTGTGTATGATAATTCTGTATTTATGATTTTTCATTGAGTTTATATATGTTTATATTGTTGGTACTAACATACCTTTTTTGGTTTGGTCATGTGGATGTGGGACCTGGTGGCCATGATGCAGATGTTGCTCAGAAGTTGGTTGACAGGAAGGTAGAGGAGGGGTGGCCCAAGAGGCGTTATTGGTTTAATGATTCAGAGGCAGGAGAAACAAAGGGCTAGGGTTGAGTTGAGCTTGGGGTATAGGACCGGAATATGGAGGAGTTGAGGAGGTTCCTCATGGGTTTCCAAGATGGAATTCCTGAGGAATTGTGGCTTCGGATCCAGGACGAGGGTATATTGGAGTTATGCATTGGTGGGGACCTACGCTAGCCATCAGTGATTCGACGAGAAGTGATTGTGGGTGTGTTGGCCCTCGACCAAGTTTTGGAGAACCTTGGTCATGTTTGACCATTTTTGGGACTTCGATAGGCTGGTCGAAGACGAAGCACCAGGCGAAGTGGAGATTGCGGGATCTCACCCCCTTTTGTGGGATTTTTGGGTTTAGGGTTTATGTAACGAGTATGGGATGTCGACCCATGGGTTTTACCCATGTTCAGGTCCCTTTTGTAAATTATAAATAAGTAGATTAACGATGTAAGTAGGTGGTCCTGATTCTGTTGTAAGCCAGTTAGCTAAGTGCAAATAGTTGTAAATGCTTTGTGCATACTGTGTGTTGAGAACTTGTAGAGCTAAGTGCAAGTTATTGTAAGAAGTCTCTATGTTGTGCCAATCTTGGGGAAGGAGGATTTGGTGTGGTGCATGTAGATCTCTTGTCCTATGCGGAGTTGGTTTTTTTGTTTCTGTGCATTGAAAGAAGATAATAAAGAGAAGAAGAGTTGGTAGACGTAGCCCCACACTGGAGGTGAACCATGTATATTGTGTGTTGTGATTTCTTTGTGTCATTGATGTGATTTATTCTTAGTGTTGAATCTTTATGTATGTTAGATGCATCTGATATAGTATCTTAGTGATTAATAACTTGGATGAATGCTAGATCTATTGATGTTATGTGCTAAATGCTAAGATATGCTTAGATCTTGTTGAATATTGCTTTGTTATGTAATTAGGGTTTTACCTGCAATGTGAATAAAGGGTTAACGAATAATGAATTTTAACTGCTAAGTGCTCTGTTAAGTATTATGATCATAGATCTGTTTCCTAGCTAGGCTGTAGACACTTGGGTCCTGCAACCCCCCTGCCTATACCTCGGGTGAGACTTCATCTGCTTTGTAGGTGTTGCCAAAAGGGTCGGTAGTTAGGGTTTTGTTGGTGCGTTGATGAAGTGTTGAACCCTGGGTCTACCACTATGCCAACAAATGGTTCATAGGGTGAGACTATGACAGGGTAGATTCCTTCCATGGATATTTTACCTAGGGGAGCTCCACCAACTAGTCATGATGCACTACAACTAGGGTCACCCTAGTTGGTAGGAGGACCTCATACAGGTTGGGCCTAATTTTGTATTATGTAGGAGTGGTTTTGAACTCCCCCTTTTGTATAGATATGATGAGCGGGCCTTCCCATGGAACTAAGGCACATATGTATGTATTTTTATATCAAACACATGAGCGATCTATATATATGAGTAGACCTTTTGGGACATGTGTGTATGTATTTGATATTTGTTTTTGTTTTATTTGTTGATGGATGAATTTAATATGTATCTTAATGTGATAAATTCCACTCTAGTACTTGATTAGGTATGTTATCTTCCATCTGCTTGTGATTTCTAGTAATATGAGAAAATGATATTGACTCAAAATTCCATAGAAGAAGTTTGACTTGTAGATACTTGCAATATAGGCATGGATCACGAACATGATACACGTTGTTGAGTTGTTGGAAAACAAGTTTAGAATCTAATAGAATGCTAAGGTGATGAATATGAAGGTGACTAGACTTGGAGAAGAGACCAATGACGACAACATATTCGACTTGGTTATTGGTGGCAAGGTCGATTCATATGCCGCTAGAGTGGAGAAAAACATGGGTGGGGTTGTAGATGGCCCAAGCTATCGAAGTGAGATTCTGGGTACAACAGTTGGCTCTGTATGCATAATCAATGTGATAACGGAACCAATAATTCATCTGTTGACACAAGGACACTAGATTAGGCTCAAATAATGAGAGAGATATATAAAAAAAGACTAAAAAAACTAGGAAAGCAAGGAAAATCTAAGGTAAAATGGTTACGTTCAGGGGTATAATTTTTTTAATTATAACCCATTGACCGGGTCCTTGAGGGAATTTCCTTCAGGGTGGCCTAAGATGTAGGCACCCTTAGTAAGGAAATGACGAATGACATAGGGTCCTCACCGAAGGGATTATAACTTGTTGTGGTTGAAGGTATCGTGGGTGATATCGTAGGCCAACACAAGGTCACCTTCGGTAAATGATTGAAGCTTAACTTGGTGGTCAAAGGTGGCTTTGGTACACTTTTTTTTTGCTTCATTTTTCTAGAAGGATTCCCACCAATCTTCATCGAGTGATTCAAGGGAGAAAAATCATTGCTCAAGCGACAGTGTGTTGGGTAAGAGCTCGATCGCGGTGTGAAATGTTGGGATTTCTCACTCAATAAGGAGTACGGATTTGATGCCATGGAATAAATGGAAGGACATGAAAATGGTGGTTGTTTTGACAGTTATTTGATATGCCCATAAAGATGGAAAAAGAATATGATGCCAATTTGTCTTGTGTTTGTCAAATGTGTGTTGAAGCATAGTTTTGAGAACCTTGTTGACAACCTTGACTTACCCATTGGATTGTGGGTAATAGGGTGAGGTGAAATCATGGGTGAATCCTAATTTGGCCAATATCTCTATGAATACTTTGTTCTTGAGGTGCTTACCGTGGTTGGAGACTAGTTGTAGGGGGACCCTGAAGCGAGAGATGACATGGTTGAAGAAAACATGCATTGTTGTGTCAATCATATTGTTGAATGTGGATATTTATTTAGGCCATTTGGTGAAGTAGTCAATGATGACTACAATGTACTTATGTCCATTGTTGTACAGAGGGTTGCATGTCATGAAATCGATGCCCCATTTACAGAAGGGGTCCGCCGTGATTACGGGGTGCAAGAGGGCATGTGGTGTCTGAGCCTTATGTGCATATAGTTGAAATTTTTCACATCACTTAAATACATGGATGCAGTCATGAAACAATGTGGGCCAAAAGTAACCCGCTTGAATGATAGTTTTGGTAGTGGACATGCCATATAAGTGATCGTCGCATGCCCCACTATGGAAATCATTCAACAATATCTCGGCCTCTTCCAGGGTGAGGTAATGTTGAAGGAGCATGTTGATTCCTCTATGATAAAGAACATCTACTATGAGGAGGTACTTTGAGGATTGGTGTCAGATATGAAGATGGTCGTCCCGAGATAGGTGGGGACCAATTTTTTTAGTTCATAGATAAACCAGGATATCAACATACCATGGGTCTATTTATCTTGGCACAAGGGTAGACCCAGGGTTCAACGCTTAAAAATGCACCAACAAAAACATGACTACCAACCCTTTTAGTGACACCTGTGAAGCAGACTATGTCCCACCCAAGGTAGAAGAAGGGGGGGTTACAGGACACAAGTGTTTGTAACCAAGCTGGGACAGATATGTGTGATAAAAACACTTCGCAGAGTATTCTATTTAACACTTAGAATATGACATGCATTAGTTTCCTAATCTTAGTAACATCACAGAACATACCCAAAGATAGATCGGTGCAGTAACAATAAATGATTATATACCTTGAGCACTTAGCACTAGGTTATATTTAACATTCATTTATCCTTAACACAAGTAAATCACTAAGCACCAACATATCTATCTATCATGCATAATAATAAAATCACTGAGCAGATTCATAACATAAACAACACATCACAAAGAAAATCAAAGACTCAAGATATATGTGGTTCACCCCAATGTGGGGATACGAACACCAACAGCTTTACCTTCTTTATTATTCATCTGAATATTACACATTCACTCCTGTTCACTAATCCATAGAGCCACGATTCGCATAGGACAGGAGATCTACACATTGATCACTAGATCCTCCTTCCAAAACTAGGTCTAGGAACAGAGCCAATTCTCTATCAAGCATAGAGCCTTACTCACATACATTCCTTGGCACAAATCCATTCAAGCTACTTGCACTTAGCTCCACAAAATACTCAAAAATATTATACTTCTACCATACATTCTTACTTATTTATACTTTTACAATCCCTTACAATAAGGCCTAATCATGGGCAAACCCCATGGGCCAACATCCCATAACCCATTACAAAAACCCTAGAGAACCCCTTATTGGGTCCACATAGCTTGCAAAATAAGTGAGATTCACGATCTCAGCTTCACCTGGGCACTCCTTCTTCGACCAATGTGTCGAAGTCCAAAAGGTGGTCCAAATCTAACCAAGGTTTCCTCAAAAATTGGTCGAGGGACAATAGGCCCCCAACACTCACCTGTTACTCATCCCGATTCACTCAGATCTGGTCAATGTTTCTTTAAAGGAATCAAGCTTAACTTGAGCTACCTCGACTTGCTGCTTCACCTAAGCCTCCTGATCAATGAGTTCCTAGATCGTCTACTTTGTAACAGGCCCTTCCAGGAACTGTTCTACTGATGTGACCACTTGGTCTAATTGCGAGCCTTGTCCATCAATCTCTTCAAACACCTTGTAGGATTCATCCTGCATAGGTTGCAACTTATGTGTAACTTCCATTACCCTACCCTGGATGGCAATAATTTGTTTTTGTACTACGCACCACTCTTGGGATCTTTTCATTCTTTCAACTGGGGTGAGAAGCTTCATCTGGTCTACACGAAAAATTCATGTTGTTGCACCTCTTGTAGCTGTGCTTCCATATTTCTTAGCTATGGATCCTTGGTGATGCATTCATATGTCTATTCTCTTCTATCACTCAGTTTTTTGCACTCCAAGGTGAGGGATCTTATCCTTACTACTTATTTCTTAGTGATTTCCTCCCTCTGGTCACACACCTCCTACGGGGGTTCTCGACACTTCTTGAGCCTCCAAGTCTACTATCCTAGCTTGAAGTTGCTAGATAGTCTCAGCGAGCTTCACTACCTGAGCCTCGACTAACTCTTATTCCTTCTGCGCCAATCCTGACACAGAGTGACATGATTTAATCACTACCTTTTTTACTGTGACCTGCTCTGTGAGCAATTTCTCATTTTCTCTTTATAGCTTGGCTTTTTCCTCCTGGAGCATTGCCTGAAATTCTTCTCTCTCACTTTCATAGGTGGCTACACTGTACCATGCTACTCATATTTGTTCTAAGGCTTCATCTTTCTCCTTTTTCAAGGCTTTTGTAGCCTTATATTTCTCTTCTTGTACTTTTTGAAGTCGATCTTATGTCGCATCTTCAAGTCTTCTCAATTGGGATGGTTCATCCCCCAATTCTGCAATCTGTGACGAGGAGGGCATAGTAGGTACTGCGCATACCAAACGAATATTTTTTTGTACTCCCTTCAATTCCTTCTCGACCTTTCCATATAGCTCTTCCTACTTCGCTCCATATCTTTGCAAGATGTCCTCGGAAGCATCCTCCATAGATCCATGGACCAAACTGATATCGTCCTTCATGAGCATGGCATCTAAATGGGGCTTATTAGCATGCATCTTATTCCTTGTTGAAGGTTTCTTTGGAGAAACCTTCCTCTTATGCAGTGTTACCGTTCCAATGGGGGGGTCTTCATGCAGTGTAGCTTTGCCTCCTCCTTGTCCATATTCTTCATCTCCTCCTCCTCCTAGTGAGTCAGATCCATTATATTCAGAAGAATTGTCCTCCTCATCAGTCTCTATATCCTGGACTTCCTCCTACTTTTTCTTCTTCTTCATCCCACTGGACTGTCCGACATGGTTGACCCGGGTGACTATGGGGCTTCCTATGGTATCAGTGTCGAAGATTTATGCATCAGCGATGGGTACAAGGAATTATTGTAGCCACTCCTTTGTAATATGCTCCATGTCTTCATCTATTATCTTGCAGTACAACTGTAACTCTTATTGGTTCTCATCTCTGCAAGCAGTGATGTAGATGAAATGTGGATCTGCATAAAACTTGGCTATTGGTCTGTACTGGTGCAGGGTGTGTGGTGTCATGCGTGGAAATGAATCAATAGAAACCTTCAATTGTTGATAGTATGCATGACACATGATGTTGTACTACCACTGCTTCATCATGTTGTTGGTATACCACAAGGTGGAAAACCTTGCAGTCAACAACTATGAGGGTTTGATCTCTAGGACGGTGGCTCCTTCAGGCATTTTCCAAGAGACAAATGTGATCAAAATGATCAGCCATCTGTAGTTGAATTCATATCCCAAATCCTAGGCTTCGTGACAATCTTTCTCTAGTTCATTGACGAGGTAACTCGCCTAGTTCATCTACATGCCCTCCACACATTTTTTGCGAGGTCCACCACAAACCCAGTGACCTCTGTAGGGTGGTTCTTCCTTATGATATTTCCAGCTATGAGATGGTAAGTGAGACGCACTGCGCCATCCTGTATAGAGGCTACCTTGTAACCTCGCTTTCCTTTTTCGACTTCTCCATAATATTCCTTGATGCGTTGTGTCAAGGAGCGGTCTGAGGCCTTCCCTAGATAAAAATGATGAGGGTTATGTCCCTTCATGCTTAAGCCTATGATCCGATGTATCAATGTTGGATCCACATTAATACTTCGGTCAAGACATCCTCCATGATAGCATGACAGGAGGAGTTTAGCGCAAGCGTTAACCTCCTAGTGACAACCAAAATGGGGAATCTTCATTACATTTAGCACGGTGGGCTACACTAGTCCCTTAATCCATGGCTGGCAGATGAGGCGAGGCTTATTCCCAGTTGACTTCTTCAAGTAGCAGTGGGGTGCTAGCATATCATACTTCTTCCTGTCTCCTAAATTGAAGTCATTGTTATTTAGTAGCGGCATTTGTCCTAACTGATTCTTGACTACTCATATTCCTTTCGGAATGTACGCTGTGAATATGGTGTATTCAAAATCTTATGGAATGTTTTCATAGTTAACTGCACCCACCAAAGGTGGGATATACTATAATAGAATGGATGGGACCTGCATCGCATTAGCCAGATCACCGCGGTTCTTACTTCGTTTCTCAGTCACAGGGTTGACATGGCCAGAACGACATCCAGTCGAAGGGGAAGCATGCAGTCCCCTAGTCGACGATGCCTGGACACCTTAATATAATATTATGTCATCCATTATCTTCTTGAGAACTTCCTCAACAAACTTCTCTAATTCCCTAGGTTTTCCCGGCATTCTAACTTTTAAACAGATAGGTCAAGATAGGTGAACGAGTAAGCAGGGTAGACAAACAGATAGCGAGGTATAGTTTCTGATAACACATCTTGACACACAGTCAATTCTCTTCTTTGCTCAGTTAATCAAGGGTAGAAAAAAGTGGTCTTGACGCAGCGACCGACAAGTTAAATAAGCAGGGCCTCGTAACAGATTCTTCCAACAGCCTGGAATGCTTCCATCAATGTGAATATGTCCATTATGATGCATTCTCAACGTCCAAAAGAGTTCCATCCTCCCATAAATTCGTTTTTTAACTGTTCCAGAGAATCATTCTAATAGTCAGGGTTCCTCCAACGTGTTGGACAACTAAG
>ML776581.1:3057456-3069234 GCA_009831015.1 Picea engelmannii
ATTCTTCTAGTACCTATGCTCCTTGTGCATGCAATATTCGCAATGCCTCTGCATGCACACTCCATGCCAAATTCCTCCACAACTTGAGTGCTCTGTTTAATCATCATCGTGACTCTTCAGCTTCTCTGGTTGTTTTCCACCATGCATCCAGCATCACTAGGTGTTCTGCTGATATTTCTCAACCTCTCTGGCAGTTGAGACTCCTCGTCTTCTTTGGCGCAGTCAAGCATATGCCTTCTGTTTCATTTACAGGCTTCAACGCTCATCCATCTATCAATCCCCCTAACAATCGTCTTGCTTCATTGGATGAAGCTTAGAGACTCTTCATATTCTCTGGCGATCACACAGAGGTCTCTATGAATTCTCTAGCAGAGACCATCAATGATTTCTAGCAGTTATACTACGACGTGCTACAGTAGCCCTCTGATCTTGTTCAAATTCACCTGCATTGTTGTATTGATTCCATGGAATTTTGCATTCATTTTGTCATTTAGGCATTCGGCAATTCGACATTCGTGTGACCATGCATCTCGACATTCCCAGTTGTGATCCTCGAAATGGAGCTTGGTTGCTCTAGCTCTTTCCTCCATCTCTCACTGATGTGACCAAGGGAAGTGACCACAGCCTTATGCATAAGGTGCTTTCGCGATTTCACATTTCGTGAGTCTGGAGATGAGGCATCTCGACTCACCAAGTCGCGATCCCTGATACCTTGAAATGGCGTGGGATCAATGATCTCGATCAACACTTGATCTCACAACTCATATCATTTTGCGATTTTGCATATCGCGATTTCGACATTCCTGATGTTCAATGTTCTTGACACTTCCAAATCTCGTTCCATGAAACTCCGTAAAGAAGTTGGATCAACGGTCCAGATTGCTTCTTGATCTAATAGTTCAAATTCAGTCGAGATTTCACACATCGCGATTTCGACACTCTTGTCGTTCAGTGTTTTTGTCACTTCAAAGTCCCGATCCACGAAACTCCATAATGGAGTCGTATCAATGGTCCAGATCCAATCTCGATTCAATGGCTGTGATTAAGTCACGATTTTGCATGTCGCAAAATCAGGATTCCTATGGATGATATTACTTGACATCTCCAACTCTCGATCCCCGAAACTCCGACATGGACTGGAATCAATGGTCCAGATTCAACCTTAATCTGATGGTTGAGATTAAATCTCAATTTCGCATATCGTGATTTTGAGAGGTTAGGGAACATCGTTCCTTTGACTCTCCAGTCAGGGAATTGGTGATCTATCCCCATGTTTCTTGCCTGAAGATGGATGGTCCTCCTTCTTTCGGGATTTTGTGAGCCCTCTACTCCTTGCACTTTTAAAGAAAGTGCAGGTTCTCCTCGATCCAACAGTGGCCGGACCCTGTTCTTGGATCTAACGCCTGAGATCTATCCTCCATATCTACGCGCTCCTCTTGTCTACATTGAGATTTGACGGTCATCGGGAATTCGGGATGGGATCCAACGATCAATGACGCTTCTCCTCCAAGCTTACACATCCTCCTTACTTGGAATAATTTCTAAGTGTCAAAGGCCTCGACCTTTGATCCACCTGTGATCCTAAGTATGCTATCTCCCTTGAGCTTTAGCCATGAGTTAACCTCATCCCTGGTGCACACCTACGCACTGCATTTGACTCTGCGCTAATTCCTCCTGAGATTACTTTGTTCCTATTTTTCCATCGATGCACACTCTGATGCTGCCATCAATGACAAGTGCATACTGCCTATAAAGCATGCCTACCATCCTCTGCACTATCTTTTCTGATCTTATCGATCTTGCTCTACAACGTCTTCCCAAACTACTTATGATGCCCATCTGTTACATTCTTCCTATACTCATGCCATCTTCACTGTTGTACTTACCATAAATTACAAGCATACGCTACCTGTTAAACATTTTCCAACACAATGATCATATAGCTTCGCGAGGTTCAAATCCTGTGAACCTACCTCTTGTGAGGTTCCAATCTGCGAAGTCTTCCATATGTTCCCTGTAGAGTTCTGTAGATTTTCCAACTTAGCTTTCTTTTTATTGAGCATCCTTGCCTTCTTCCCTGTGATCCGAGTCTCTCTAACTATTTATGAATCCTCTTTCCATTCTTATTCTTATCTTCCCCTAGCATAGTGACTTTGCACTATTGATGTGCCCTAAAAGGGTCTGAAGTTAATATCCCTTCTTTTAATACTTCCTGGGTGGGTATTCTTCTTTCTTTCATAGATAGGTCCTTCAAATATTTTTGCATTATTTCAACCTTGATAGCTAATTCTTTTTATTTTTGTTCCTCCTATGTTTTTACTTTGTTCTATTGCTTCGACTTATCCTCTCGTTCTTCTATTAGTTGATCTACTTTTCTAGATATGAAATACTTTAGTTCTTGATTTTTCTTTTCTGTGTCTTCTTCCTCTTGTTTCCTTTTGATATGATCCTTCTCAATCCAAGTCTTACCTAGAAAAAGTGGGAAAGGGACTATATTCTCAACAAACTTAATGACTTCAAATTCCTCTTCAGTCGATGTTCCATGAATAATAATAGGTACATTAGTAACTCTTCTACATAGTGTTATCCTCTTTCCCTTAAACAAGCCTATCCTTCCCAACAAAGGTATCACAATAGGATTTCCCAAAATTTCCCAAGTGTATTTTGTCATAATATTCACTTGTGTTTCTTCATACAAGACACAGTCTATGTCGAAGTATTCTAATATTGTACTTATGTGTTGTTTTACTTTCAGGATCTCTAGTAAACTGACATCTTTATGAACATCCATCGTTTCTTTCAACTGTAATAACGTACCCTGATATTTCTCTGATTCTTTATCTTTATGATTATCTAACATGCCCTTAGTATCTTTACTTTCTTCATAGTTTTCTTGTCTCATGTTCATTCGTTCCACTTTAGCAATCATCCTTGGACAATCCTCAACCTCATGACCAAAAATCTTACAACAAAGACAAATATGACATGTACCAAAGAATTCCTTAGCAACATGTCCCAATCTTATGCAATTATAACACAATGTCAATTCTCTTTTTCTTTTAAATGTTCCCCAATCTCTTTTGTACTGTGCACTAGGATCATAGTGTTGGACCTGCACTCTGCAAAAACAAATTCTAGGTTCCTGCATCCACTTATTAGTCCAAAAATTCTTTCTATGCATAGGAATGACATATCTTTCTTCATTTTCATTAAATTTACTCAAACAAAAATTTTCTTTCAACTGCACCCTAGCCTTCAGACTAGGACAAAACCTATTAAACGTACTAAAATTCATACATTCGAAACAAATTTTTTTACTTATCATTCTCTTGTCAAAGCACAAAGCTTTACCTCTTTTTAGATCTTACCTCTTTTCTTCAGATCAGATTTATTTCTTATCACAGAGCTTTGCAATTCAAGTAGAGTATTGCACACTTCAACAATAGATATACGCATAGAGATTCTCTTTTTTTTATTCCAGTTCCCAACAATCTTAGTTTCAGGTCCCAACAATGAAACCATTTGTTGGCACAGGGGCAGACCCAGGGTTCAATGCTTAACAACACACCAACAAAACCTCGAATACTGGCCCTTTCGGTGACACCTGTGAAGCAGGCGAAGTTTCACCCAAGGTAGAAGAAGGGGGGGTTACAGAACATAGGTGTATGTAACCAAGTTGGGGCACAGATCTATGATAAAAACACTTCGCAGAGTATTATATTTAACACTTGGAAGATGACATGCATTAGTTTCCTAATCTTAGTAACATTGCAGAACATACCCAAAGATAGATCGACGCAGTAAAAATAAATGATTATATACCTTGAGCACTTAGCAATGAGTTAGATATAAAATTCATTTATCCTTAACACAAGTAAAGCACTAAGCAACAATAGATCTACCTATCATGCATAATAATCAAATCACTGAGTAGATTCATAACATAAACAACACATCACAAAGCAAATCAGAGACACAAGATATGTGTGGTTCACCCCAGTGTGGGGCTACATCCACCAACCAATTCACCTTATTTATTATCTGTGTGAATCTTACATTCATTCACTTCTGTGCACTAAGACACAGAGCCAAGCTTTGCATAAGATAGGATATCTATGCATTGAGCACTAGATCCTCCTTCCAAAACTAGGTCTAGGAACAGAGCCAATTCTCTATCAAGCACAAATCCTTACTCACATACATTCCTTGGCACAAAGCCATTCAAGCTACTTGCACTTAGCTCCACAAACTACTCAAAAATCTTATACTTCTACCATACATTCTTACTTATTTATACTTTTACAATCCCTTACAATAAGGCCTAATCATGTGTAATCCCCATGGGCCGACATCCCATAACCCAATACAAAAACCCTAGAGAACCCCTTACTGGGTCCACATAGCCCAAAAAATAAGTTAGATCCGCAATCTCAGCTCTGCCTAGGCGCTCCTTCTTCGAACAATATGTTGAAGTCCAAAAGGTGGTCCAAATATGACCTAGGTTTCCTCAAAACTTGGTCGAGGGCCAACAATTGATGATATGAGAAATAAATGCTCATTAGGGAAATCCTCATTGACTGGGGGGTATATAGATTTAGATGGAAATTATACGAGGAGTTCAATGAGGAAAAGGGATTTCCTTCTCTTTGGGATGGTAAACTCTAGGTCATATTCTTGGAGAATGAGGATCCATCGAGAAAATGTGTGATTGATTTGGTGGTGACTCAAGAGGCAATGCATGCGATTAGATTTTGCGACTACTTTGGTGGTACGAAGAAAGATATAATGGTGCAAATTTTAAACTGTGATAATTATTGTGAGGGATAGCTTCTCCTCATGATTGTACTTGAGAGGTGGCCCAAAGAGGTTCTTTCTAGTGTAGTATATAACATTTTTGCATTGGTCGTCCTCAACTTGAATGAGTACTTAGGAAAATTAAATGTCAGAGGCTGATAGGTAGAGTATGTAATCCCTATCATCATCTGGGGGAATAATCAAGGGGGATTTGTTGAGTGCCTCCTTGATTGAATCAAAGGCAGCTTGGGAATGCTGGTCCCAATGAAACTAGATTTCATGGAAGAGTACTCATAGGAATTTGTGGGCACAAATGGCATAGTCAGGGATGAAATGCCATATGAAGTTTTCTTTACCTTGGAGGATTTGCAATTGGTGTTAGCTCTTGGGAGGGGGGATCTCATTGATCGCCTGAACTTTAAGGGGGTATATGGTGATTCCATGTTGGGAAATAATGAATCCCAACAGGTGGCCTGCCATGATGGAAAAGACACATTTAAGTGGGTTGATTCGGATGTTGTATCTTTGACAACATTCAAAGATGATCCATAGATCCTCTATGTGTTGGGAATGTTTCTTGGACTGAGATGTAAGTTCATCTAAGTAGGAAAGGATGATGTGAGTGAGGTTATGGATGATGTATGTCATTGCACATTGGAAACTTTCCCTAGTTTTATTTAGTCCAAAGGGCATGTCACGATAGGGAAAGGTACCCCAGGGGGTTGTGAAGGTGGTTTTGTATTGATCCACATGGCGGATGTGGATCTAGTTATAGCCAAAAAATCTGTCCACGGGGGAGAGGACTTCATGAACGATGTAGGAATCGATGACTTGATTGATGAAGGAGGTAGGGAAGTTGTATTTGGGACAAGCTTGGTTGAGGTCATGAAAGTTAGTGCCAAATTGAATGTTTCCCTACTTTTATTAAACTGATAGGATTGGAAACCCAGGATGTGAATGAAATGGGGTATATGAAGCCAACTATATGTACTTTTTGGATTTGAACTTTGATTATAATACTAACCACCCCATGGGATTCCATAATGGGGTGGTTAGTATGATGATTAGGAAGAAGTATGAGGTTCTTGCATTGGGGTATAACACTACCAGGACTCCCAAGACTAATGAGTAGAACAACATGAGTGTCAATATGCCAATGATAAATATATGCAGGAAAACTCATGCAGGTGAGAGAGCTATCGAATGACAGTACCTAAATGGAATGGAGGTGATGGTACCACAGAGCTGGGTGTGGGGAACCTAAGGATGACTGTCAGGGGGTATGATTGGGAGATACAACTATGAGGAGAGGGTTGAGTGGTATGCCAGTTTGGAATATATACCTAGAGGAGCCATGAGATTCCATGACTGATATCGTTAAGGGGGGCGTGGGTGAGGACCTACACATTAAAAACAAATACACGACATGAAACATATTTTGGAAATAAAACCTATATATAACAGTTGTGTGAGAATGAAATGTCGATAGGGGATGTGTACTGTTGTGTTTCTTATATGTTTAGTATATTGCACTCATTAATTATCAGTCCGGGATTCGTAATCAACAGAGTTACAAGACACCAGTAAGAAAGGTAATTTCTAATGTCATGAGTATAGAATTAAACTAGATTATGCATGTTGGAAACAAATCAAAATAGAAAACTACAATGCACTTTGGTTGTCTTTCACAGAGAGGCTATCCACTCCATTATGGCACATGCAAGTATGAGATGGAGTTGGTTTGACAGATCAACTCTTTTATCTGACCCATAAAACTAACTATGCAATCCACACTTCTGAAAGGGAAATAATACATCAATCATCAATACATAGCATGGATAGTTCAATAGTCAATATATTGAGTATGTTGTGGTTCACAATGTGCTGTTGTGGACTTCACTAGTTCTCCTTCAAAATATGTCTGACCACTGCTGCCAACATTCATGTCTAAAAACCAAATTCATAAAAATAGAGAATAAGCAAAAACAGAGCAAGTAAAGATCTCTAAACAATTATATGATGGAAATCCTAGTCTAAGTTGTACTGCTATCATCTAACAGAGTTAAAGCTTCATTTGATTTAATGTTTACACTACTGAAAACAAATGCTAATTCTAATCTACAAATATGATGACCTTTCCTGGGTGGTGGGCCCTTGCCACTTCAACAGGTCAGCTACTGAAGTCTACAGTAGGCTTGTCTTCAACCCACACATTACTCTCACTCAAATCTCAAAACATAACATCAAACTTTTGTTAACAACTCAACTCATATTCAATCATAGACAATCAAGACATGGAGATAAATGGCTTTCTTCTATTAGTCTTCACTCAGAATATGTACTACAATATCATACACTATTTCACATGCTGGTAATATGCTAACTCTCCTACACTTCCACCATCCTTGCCACGGCTATTTAATAGTCTTAGTCGTGAAACACAAGGAGGTGAAATGATTTGCAAATCAGTCAAATGTTTAAATTTAATTATTTGGTTGCATCTTTTAGCTTCATCGTCATGACACGAAGTGCATGAGGATGAGGCAATCAACAAACTACTTTAACATAGCCTTGCTAAAGAAAATAAGCATCCACCAATTGTATTGGGCAATCTGGAGCTAAACTTGGTACATTCGGTTCTCTATATTGGTACCAGATCATGACAGGTAGATGGTATTGGATCACAAAAGTGCGCAAATGGAGGTACTAGATCACGACAGTCCACGGTTGTTGGTACCGGATCGCAACAGATGAGATTTTAGTACCGGATGCATTTGGTACCGGATTCAAAAAGTGGCAGTCTTGGTGCACAAGTACCGGACAACTGAGATGGTACAGGAAGGCTGGATATCTAGAGGTCAAAGATCATACATGGTAAATAGAAGCATTAGTACATGAAATATTTAATTTCTTAACTTCAATAAACCACAAAATGCATGAATTAACCATACTTTACCTTATGACCTTATCACTGGCTAATTGTAGCGTTCTTGTCATTCACCCAAGCTTTAGGTAGGCCAAAAAGGTATAGATGAAGAGTATAATAGAGTAATAGGAATGTCAATTTCAGGTCTCAACAGTCCCCCATGCCAAAATCATTGCATGTCCTCATGCAACTGGAAACAAACCCAAAATGTTTCAAAACTTGAGACTGTGTTCTTTACTTTGGTAGATCAATGATGTTGATGGTTGAAGCCTTATCTTTAAGCTCCCTTTTGATGACCCTAACATATTGTAGGAGTCGTAATACCTTCTTAAGCTTGTTATAAGTCTCTTCACGATCGTCTTGAAGTTTTTGGTTGGTTTCTTTCAATTTCTCATTTTCCTTTTTGATATACCTGTCCAAGAGTTGGTATTCCTTCACTTCTTGTTTGAGTTCCTGATTTTGTTTTTGCAATTCCCCAATATTTTTCTTCATTTGTTCTTTTGTCAAGGTCTTTTTTGACTCCATCATTACTGGTTGGATGCACTCCCTTTCCTTGACTTCTTCCCCCATGCCAAAATCATTGCATGTCCTCATGCAACTGAAAACAAACCCAAAATTTTTCAAAACTTGAGACTGTGTTTTTTACTTTGGTGGATCAATGATGTTGATGGTTGAAGCCTCTTCTTTCAGCTCCCTTTTGATGACCCTAACATATTGTAGGAGTCATAATACCTTCTTAATCTTGTTAGAAGTCTCTTCATGTTCGTCTTGAAGTTGTTGGTTGGTTGCTTTCAATTACTCATTTTCCTTTTTGAAATACCTATCCAAGAGTTGGTATTCCTTCACTTCTTGTTTGAGTTCCTAATTTTGTTTTTGCAATTCCCCAATCTTTTTCTTCATTTGTTCTTTTGTCAAGGTCTTTGTTGACTCCATCATTACTGGCTGGATGCACTCCCTTTCCTTGAATTCCTCCCTCATCCCACATAAAGTAATAGTGGCTTGCTCCCCGATCAAACTAGGGATGTCATCTTGGACTGATAAATCCTCAGAAGGGGAAGTAAGATCGATTGGATATTCCTGTGTATGAGGACTAACTATTGTTTTTCCCTTCTTTTCCATGCTCCTCGTGGTTATTTTACAAGGAGGTACCGAATTAGGGGTTCTCACAGGCTTTCGTTTCTTATTTTCTAATTGTGAAATGGTGACAGGGGATTGTACCATAGACTGTTTACTTTTAGTTTCTGAGCTATGCTTCCCTTTCTTCTTCATTTTTGTCTGATGGCCCTCTTTCTCAACTGCCACCGTTGAAGTCTCCTCTACTAATTTATTTTTACCTTTTGATTCAGAGATTTTAAAAGTTTTATTGATTGTGGAAGAGGACCCTTCTTTTTCATGTTGACTCACTGCCCTAGATGATGGTGGAGTTGTCTTATCCTTCTTGCCCTTTGGCTTTTGAGGTTCCTTATTTTTCTTTGGAGCATGCTGGGTTTCCTCCACATGTTTTTTTTTTCTGTGGGAAGGTGCTATGTGATAAGGGTTTTCCAACTAATCCTCTATTTCCTAAGTTCATGTAAAACTAGCATTTTAATGAGGCCTTGATGGTAAATGCTAGTCTTCTCTGTTTTGGATATGGATTTAACACCTCTTACCATTTTTTTTAACTCATCCATAGAAAATATGGGAAATCAATTTCAGGCCCTCCTTCAAAATGTAATAGAAGCCTAAGATGATATATGAAGGTCACAACATACCTGCCCTCACAAGTGACAAAGCGTTGAAGACTAGTAATCATTGGATGATACTCTTCCTTGATGTAGTTCCTAGGGATCCCCTTTTTCTAGTCAAGGTATTGATGATCTTCTTTCAAGAATCGTTGGCACATCTCCTTGTTGATTCCTATGCCTTTGAATTATTTGGCTTCTCTTTTAGGTAATCCTGTGACCTCCCTTAAGGTTGCTTCATTAATTGTCAGTTGTAGATTGCCTATATATGCAATCTCTCATCGTAACTCTGAATAAATTCGTGAGATATCTTCTCGTTCCAGCTTGTGAATTTTTCCAGAAATGGCATCCATCCTGATCTAGCATATTTTGTTTTGACATAATTGGAACTCCTCGGTTTCCCTATAAATTTGGAAGACCGGTTCGTGTCTACTAAGGACCATCGTTATAAGTTGTGAGAAAAGGATTGGGCTGTAGCACAAGGGTTTGGTCAATTGATGAGGGTAAGGGTTTGGTACCGGAAAGGAGTAGGCTTGGGACTGGAGAAAGCTCAGGACAAGGAGGAATATGGTGATGGTGTTGATAATGCGAATGGTAAGTTTAATTAAGAATGTCGTAAGGAAAAATTATGACCAGATGAGGCTTATCTGGATGGCTTCGCCACCAGATAAGCCATTTCATTTCTACCCATTATTGTAATGATGAGGATAAGACGTTGGGTGTCAAAGTATCATTTTGGATAGGTGATTGGACTTTCGGGTGGCGAATTTGATGTTGGATCATGGTTCATGACATAAGATAGGTTCATGAATTGCGTAAGGATGAAATATATTCGTGGCTTATCATTGCTATACATGCTGCATATTTTGATATGATTTTTCCCTTAACCATGTTCAAGATCTATGAGAGGATTGATTAAGTTTAGGCATATAGGTATGAGGGATAGGCACATGGGTTTAATTCTAAGGTCATAAGATCTAGTATATATTTTCATACTTATTGTAGTTTTATGAGCATAGGAAAATAAATACCATTTTACCTTTGCTTTTACCTTTGTAGGATTAATACCCATAGCATGTGTGACTGCTTGTAAATTGTCAGAATTCATCCTTTTAGACTGAAGTTTCTTGAAAACTTGGTATGGGAATATCCTGTACTTATTTTATTTTGTGCTTATCTTCTTTTGTATTTGGTTTTGTAGGGTGATCACGTGACTCTGAAAAAGAGTTCTGAAGGGGCTCTTTGACCTTCCCCCATGCCGAAGATGTTGTATATCTGTATGCAAGAAGATTCAACATTTTATATCATAATGGAGAAAAGATGATAAGAGCAAAAGAAACCAATCAAATTCCATAAGTACATTTATCACCTAGCATATGATCTAATACCTAAAAAGTGAAATTTCCCTTCTTTTGATGGATTATTGACAAAGGTAGCATTCAGCAGTGAAATAGGGAATATTTATATGTTTGCTAGAAGAACAGATACCACCTAACTTGCTTCAGAGATTTACTATCATTGGATGTTTATAGATAAATTTCACAGTATAAGTAGATTAGACTCCCTAGTTAGGGCTCCACTCTTAAGAAGTTTCCTTCTTAGGTAATGTAGGCTTTAGATGTCAGACCGGTAAGTTGACTTAGGGTGATTCTTAAATGGACATTTGCTTGAAGTAATTATGTTGCTGATTAATCCGGAGTTTGTATCTCATGAAAGCCAATAGTGACCTTTGATTTTTTTTTGTTTTGGATGACAAAAGTGAATTTTTCAATCAGACAAGTATAAATGAGACATTTCTCAACAAGAACCCACTGCCAGCAAGCCTATTTAGTACTCCGGTGGGGTAGTTGTGATAATTAGTGAGAGGTGCCTTCCCTAGGTAGAATGCCCCATTGCTAACAGGCCTGTTCAGTAGCCTGATGGGTTTGCCTAGTCATACCATAGACCAGTACCTGCTGCCAGTAGACCTGTTTAGTATCCCGGTGGGTTAGTCTCTTAAACCCTTTTTCCATCAGAGGCTTCTTGTCCATAGTCACCTATTTTGGTTTTTATTAAAGAGTGCTTTGCACGGTGACAGGGGAGGCTTGTCTGAAAACCTTTTTACAGGATGGGATGGTATTGGGTTGGAAGGCTTATACTCTTCTTTTGGATGTCTTTTAAATATTTGTCTAAAGGAAAAATAAACTTTTTATGAACATTATTTCTTTAGAGTGATCCAGATGTATAATTTTGTCTGAATTTGTCCATAAGAGAATGACCTAAAGTTTCCTTAGGGTACTGGTACATCCTCTTCCATAAAATTTTTGGTAGTGTGCCCATGGTAGAGAGTGTTCATAT
>ML776581.1:3084291-3146216 GCA_009831015.1 Picea engelmannii
AATGTCTCCTTGGTATATATAGGAGACTAGGAGGTATAATTACAAATAATGGCCTAAAGCCGACATAATTAAAATAACATTACTAATATAAATTACAACTAATGGCCTAAAGCCGACATAAATAAAATAGCATTACTAATCTAGTATGCCCCAATTAAGGGGTAATGAGCCAATATTAGGGCTTAACAGTGTGACTATTTGGTGAACAATCACGCGAGAGTGTGTGACTGTAAGTGAAACAATTACATAGATGTGCGTGATTGTTATGGGAACAGTCACACAAGAGTGCACCACTATTATGGGAACAATTGCACAGTGGAAACAATGAGTTCATGTGGCTTTAATTGAAGTTTTGTCATGATGATGAGATAACATAGCATATGTTGTCGTGGATGTTGGTTACCAATCAGAGAGGGACCATTCCAATATAGTGGAGTGAGAGAGACTGGGAGTCTCTTAGGAGAGAGGTGGGAGATTATGTGCGTATATGGTGACATTTGGCCTGGGAAAGTTTGTTGTGATTTTTTGAGTGTGCATTGATCCATACCTAATAGTCATTGCTAGAATTCATAGTGCATATGTGGCAGTTATATCGACAATGATTTTCGGTGTGTGGAAGAGATATGTATATTAACCCAGATATTGATATCTATTTTATCATTGGGGTCCCCTTTCGGGGGGAGGCTTTGGCAGAGCAGTCGCAGCTGTCGACTGGGGTGACGATGGGGGGACTAGCTAGAAGGTATTGCTCAGGGGGAGTAGTTATGAGTGGTGGCTCTATTGACATAAAATCTATTTACTCTCTATAGGTACAAGTGTTTTGTGTGATGGTGGTCTGGATCTATAGGTCCCTCGGGATGTAGCGCATTTCCGGTGCGCATACGATGATTGCAGAGTAGGCCATGAATGGTCATATGTTTTCTTGGGCTTGGTTGATGCACGCCTATATGGTGTCACAACTGGACTGGTGTGTAGTGACTAGAGGTGGTGAGTTTTCCTTTGGCTCAGTTTTGTGCACCTTCATGTTTGAGAGGGTGGTATTGCTATGCCCTAAGGATATTTGTCATCCACCAACGACGCATGATCTGAGACTGATGAGGTGGGTAGGGTTGTTGCCTCAACAGGGGGGAGAGGTCACAGGGCACTACTTTACCCCCACATTAAAGCATATCTGGTGGAATACCCCTTAGGTATTTTATGATTTCCCATATCATGGGATGAATTTTCAATGTCATCCAAGCATGAGCCTACTTCCTAGGGAGGACTGGGACGACCGAGGTGTGTGTTTGATACTTCTGTATTTATGCTTTTTCATTGAGTTTATATGTGTTTATATTGTTGGTACTAACATACCTTTGTTGGTTTGGTCATGAAGATGTGGGACCCAGTGGCCATGAGGTAGATGTTGCTCAGGATTTGATTAACGAGCAGGTAGAGGAGGGGTGGACCAGGAGGTGTCATCGGTTTGATGATCCAGGGGCATGAACAATAGGGGGCTAGGTAAAAGCTGAGCATGGGTCATAGGACCAGGATATGGAGGAGTTGAGGAGGCACCTTAAGGGTGTTCTTAATAGAGTACCTGAGGATTTGTGGCTTCAGATCCAGGATGAGGGTATCCTGGAGTTATACATTGGTGGGGACCTACGCTGATGGTCAACAATTCGATGGGAAGCGATTGCAGGTGCGACTATGACTGGTTAGATTCCTGCTGTGGATATTTCACCTAGGGGGTCTCCACCAACTGGTAATGATGTACTACAACTAGGGTCACCCTAGTTGGTAGGAGGACCTAATATAGGCTGGTCCTGATTTTGTATTATGTAGGAGTGGTTTTGAACTCCCTCTTTTGTATAGATATGATGAGAAAGCCTATCCATGGAGCTAAGGTGCATATGTATGTATTTTTATATCAAACACATAAGTGATCTATATATATGAGTAGACCTTTTTGGACATGTGTGTATGTATTTGATATTTGATATTTTCTTTATTTGTTGATGGATGAATGCAATATGTATGTTAATCTGATAAATTCCAATCTAGTACTTGATTAGCTATGTTATATGCCATATGTTTGTGATTTCTAGGAATATGAGAAAATATTATTGACTCAAATTCTGTAGCAGAAGTTTGACTTGTAGGTACTTACGATATAGGCATGGATCACAAACACGATACAAGTTGTTGAGTTGCTAGAAAACGAGTTGAGAATCTAATAGAATGAGGTGACAAATATGCAGGTGACTAGCCTCGGAGAGGAGACCAATGACTACAACATATTCAGATTGGTTATTGGTGGCAAGGTCGAGGCATATGCCTCTAGAGTGGAGAAAAACATGGTCAGGGGTGAAATGGCCCAAGCTATTGAAGCGAGATTCTGAGTCTAGTGGTTGGCTCTGTCTGCGTACCCGATGTGATAAGGAAACAAAGAATTCATTTGTTGACACAAGTACACTAGATTAGGCTCACGTAATGAGAGATCTATATAAAAAAAGACTTAAAAAACTAGGAAAGCAAGGAAAATCTAAGGTAAAATGATTATTCTTAGGGGTAGAATATTTTTAAGTATAACTCGTTGACCGGGTCCTTGAGGGAATATCCTTTAGGGTGGCCTAAGATGTAGGCACCCTTAGTAAGGAAATGAGGAATGACATAGGGTCCTTGCCAGAGGGATTCTAACTTGTTGTGGCTAAGGGTATCATGGGAGATATCGTTGGCCAACACAAGGCCGCCTTTGGTAAATGAATGAAGGTTAACTTGGTGGTCAAAGGTGGGTTTGGTCCACCTTTTTTTTGCTTCATTGTTTTGGAAGGATTCCCACCAATCTTCATCGAGTGATTCGAGCGAGAAAAATAGTTTCTCAAGTGGCAATGTGTTGGGTAAGAGCTCAATCACGATGCACAACATTGGGATTTCTCACTCAATAGGGAGTACATATTCGATGCCATGGAATAAATGGAAGGGCATGAAATTAGTGGGTTTTTTTACAATTGTCCAATATGCCCATAAAGATGGAAAAATAATATGATACCAATTGGTCTTGTGTTTGTCAATTGTGCGTTGAAGCATAGTTTTGAGAACCTTATTGACAGCCTCGACTTACCCATTGGATTGTGGGTAATAAGGTGAGGCAAAATCATGGATGAATCCTAATTTGGTTGATATATCCATGAATACTTTGTTCTTGAGGTGCTTACCATGGTTGAAGACTAGTTGTATGGGGACCTCGAAGCGAGAGATGAAATGGTTGAAGAAAACATGCACCGATGTGTCGGTTGTATTGTTGAATGTGGACATTGATTTATCCCATTTGGTGAAGTAGTCAACGATGACTACAATGTACTTATGTCCATTACTGGATGGAGGGTTGCTTGTCATGAAATCGATGCCCCATTTACAGAAGGGGCCACCAGTGATTATGGGGTGCAAGAGGGCATGTGGTGTATGAGCCTTATGTGCATATAACTGACATTTGTCACATCACTTAACTGCGTGGATGTAGTCATGAAACAATATGGGCCAAAAGTAACCAGCTCGAATGATCTTTTAGGAAGTAGAAATGCTAGATAAGTGACCACCACATGCCCCACTACGGAAATCATTCAAAACTATCTCAGTCTCTTCCAGGGTAAGGAAATGTCGAAGAAGCATGTTGATTCCTCTATGATAGAGAACATCTCCTATGAGGAGGTACTGTGAGTCTTGGTGTCGTATACGATAAAGGTCATCCCAAGAAAGGTGGGGACTAAATTTTTTAGTTCGGAGATAAACCATGATATCGCCATACCATGGGCTATTGATGATATGAGAAATAAATGCTCATTAAGGAAATCCTCATTAACTGGGGGGTCTATAGAGTTAGATTGAAATTCTACGAGGCGTTCGGTGAGGACAAGGGCTTTCTTTATCTTAGGGGTGGTAAACTCTAGGTCATATTCTTGGAGAATGACAATCCAACGAGAAAATTTGTGATTGATTTGGCGGTGACTCAAGAGGCAATGCATGGGGTTGTAGTTTTTGACTACTTTGGTGGTACGAAGCGTGATATAATGGAGAAACTTTTGAACTAAGAGAATGATTTTGAGGAATATATTCTCCTCATGATTGTACTTTAGAGGTGGCCCAGAGAGGTTCTTTCTAGTGTAGTATATAACATGTTTTCATTGGTCGCCATCAAATTGAATGAGTACTTCAAAAACCAAAATGTCAGAGAATGATAGGTAGAGTATGTAATTCCCTATCTTAGTCTGGGGGACTGATCAAGGGGGATTTGTTGAGTGACTCCTTGATTGAATCAAAGGTGACTTAGGAATGATGGTACCAATGAAATGAGATGTCATGGAAGAGTAATAATAGGAATATGTGGGCGCGAATGGCATAGTCAGGGATGAAAATCCATAAGAAGTTTTCTTTCCCTTGGAGGCTTTGCACCTGGTGTCAGTTCCTGGGAGGGGGGATCTCGTTGATCACCTAGAATTTAAGGGGGTCTATGGTAATGCCCTGCTGGGAAAAAATGAAGCCCAACATGTGGCCTAACATGACGGAGAAGAAACATTTAAGTGGGTTGAGCCGAATGTTGTATTTTTTATAGCATTAAAATACGGTCCATAGATCCTCTATGTGTTCGAAACGTTTCTTGGACAGAGCTATAATCTCATCCAAGTAGGAAAGGATGATGTGAGTGAGGTTATGGAAGGCATATTTCATTGCACGTTGGAAATTTTACCCAGTGTTTTTGAGTCTGAAGGGCATGATGCGATAGGAAAAGGTACCCCAGGGAGTTGTGAAGGTGGTTTTGTATTGATCTTCATGGCGGATGTGGATCTAGTTATAGCCAAAAAATCCATCCATGAGGTAGAGGTCTTCATTACCAGTGCAAGAATCGATTAGGTGATCGATGAAGGAGGTATGGAAGTTGTATTTGGGACAAGCTTGGTTGAGGTCAGGAAATTTAGTGTAAAATTGAATAGTTCCCTACTTTTATTGACCCGATAGGATCAAAAACCCAGGATGTGTATGCAATGGGGTATATGAAGCCAACTATACGTAGTTTTTGGATCTCAACTTTGATCACCATGGCATTCAGAGGTTGGAGGGAGCATTGATTTTATTGAATAGGGGAAACATTAGGCCAAGTTTCAATGTAATGTTCGACAATTGTTGGTTCTAATCCCGGAATTTCAATGTATGACAAAGAAAAGACATCTTGATATTCCTGGAATAGGTTTGTGTATGCTACAATTTCCTATGGGGAGCATGATGAACCCAGAGTGATTTCTTTCATGAAATTGGGTCTTACTGAAATGTCGACTTTTATGGTGGGTGATATATTGGCCATGTTACCTTCTTCAAACGCGTCAGGGGTAGGTATTTGGGTTCTTGACCCAGTATACATGGCCCAAAGGGATGAAATATTTAGCTTTGATGGTACAAATAGGGGCATATGTTGACGACTAAAAGGTGTTGTGTGCTAGAAAAATTGATTGATGATGAAAAACATCCCATGGGTAATCAGGTGCGCATAGGACTTCTAAAATGTCTTCATCGAATTGAAACATGATGGAGTGTAGGGAGTCTGTAACTGTTGGGAGTGGTGTGTCACAATTAATGGGGGGAATTGGTGAATGTTTGATTTCATCATTCATCCTTGATATATATGGGCCTACGGGAGGGGATGGGAGACAATTAGTAGATTTTAGACCCAAATATCCATATATAAACTAGATGTATCGTGGTATGGAGGAAGGGGAATCTTTCAAACCAGTGTTATAGTAGAGTTCAAGAGGTTTTGGGGGATTCCTCACATCGTGGTAGAATGGAAAGAGGGATGAAAGGACAGGAGTTGAGCTATGGGGGAGGTATGCCATGACTTCTTGGATGGTGATCGTTCACTGTCGGTTTCACTGGGGTTGGTACACTTGGTGTAATGGGTGGGATGGAGGCCCTCCAACATGTGCGTCCCTCAATGATGAGTTGAAAAAGATATGTGTAATGGTGCATATGGTAACCTAGTGTCCAAGGGAATCACATGGACTCTTTTACTAATGTAGAGACATAGAGAATGTCAATAATTGGTTGTACCAAGGAGAAGGGTTGGGATGATTTGGGTAATGTGTTTTGGCGCACTGCTACAAGAGTGTCCCAAAAATGAGGGAGGGTCAAGTAATGGTGCTTATAATGGATGTATTGACAAAAAATGGAGCAATCATGCTTAGTTCTCAAACTGGGAGGTTTGGAGAAAGAAGGTTTTGGGGAGGCCGGTGGGGCGATTGGTGTAGGGAGTAATGGTGTACTTATGGGTTTTGGAATGAGATTCCATAACTCAGGTAAGGTGGGGAAGATATTCGTAGGGTGTCCAATGGTGTTGCATAATGTGTATGGGGGTGGTATGTGGGGTGGGGAAGGGAGTGAAGGTTCCTTATTTTTATGTGTTCCACGTTGTTTTTTGGTGGTGCCCCCCTTTCTTGAGGTAGCATCTCCTGTGGTGGTAATATTTCCTCCAATTATGTTATCGGTTGGGTGAGTGGATGGATGAGCCACTGATGGAGATAGTGGGACCACAGGTTGTGATGGAAGAGATAAACCTGGTATCATAGCTAGTAGTTCTAGATACTATAAATGGATGGCGATGACCACATTTGGTAAAGTGAGGGTAGAAGCAACTTGATGTCTTGTTACTCCTCGGGGAGGATAAAAGAAGGGTATTTGGGTGATGGCCCGTGGGACTATCTGTGAAACGAGAATTTGACCCACGAGTGGTAGAACCTCTGATGTTTCATCCTAAGGATTCTATATGGGGAGTTCCTCAAGAATTATTGGGGTGAGCTAAGAAGGCATGGTGGTGGAATATGATGAGCTCTCAATGGACAGGGGGTCTAGTATCTCTACTCCATCAGTCATGAAAACACACACAATGAATATGATGGGATTGGTGTGTGGGAAGTATTGGTATGTAACAATCAAAGATGGATCCTGAAACAACCATGGTATAATGTATATCATTGAGACAAGGTCGGTTCTCAAGAAGATAAGTGGTAGGGTGTTATCAATGCACCCTGATTGGTTGGTTTCATTGTGGGTTAATTGATCAATGGTGATGCTTTTACCATTGTGAGGGAAGAGCATGGTACAAAAGACTAAGGAATCTATGGCATGCATGGTGTACATGTAGCTTCATCCTAAGATGATATTATAATCCAATTGGGCATCGATTAATTCTATGTTGATGAGAATTGTTTTCCCCACCAGTTCGACCAGAACATTTTGATATAGGCCTTCTGGTTGGGATGGAATACCATCATAAGATTGAAGCATTATGGTGGAGGGGATCAACTCAGTTGAAGAGATTTTTTTCCATACTTATTTGGACATGATTCAAGTGGATACTTATTCGTCCATTATGCATCGATGGACCGTGATATTCCATATTTTGATAGGTATTTGGAATGTGACTAACAATGGAAGTTAGGGGTCTTCTCTGTCTAAATTAAATGTGATTAGATGAGTGTCTGCAGGATCTACTGCCCCCAACTATGAAAGTAATACCTTTCGTTGGGAAGGGAATGTTTGAAGGACTTTCATAATTGACATGGAAGCAGGTGATTGAGCGAGATTGTTAATAAGACTGTCGCTATGGGAGACCCTAGCATGGGGGTTATTCACATTCCTGCGTAAGGGTGTGCGAGGTGTGTGGAAAATGGCTTCAATGTTAGGAAAAGGATCATCAATGGTTGTCTAGTTGGTGGTTGGGGAGCATCCAAAGTGGTAGGTAATGGATCAGGGGATGTACCATATTGGCGACTGTGATTTTTTAAGAGGATTTACTCTTCAGTATTGAGAAGGATATTGTGATTGGTGGTGTTCCCTGGGTGGGGCTATTTAGGTGGAGGGAATTGCCCCTGTGGGGGTCGGTGCTAGACCCCCTCTGGTTGAGTATTAATGACTCTTTGATGTGGGATAGGGTTTTGTAATATAGTCAGTGGTGGTGGTGGTATATAAGTGGGAGGTCCTTGAGGTGGACCTTAAGGGTTGGGAGATTTTTGAGGATTCACAGAATCCTTCATCCATTTATAGTCATCGATTTGAGGGAAATGGTGAGTGTAATGGCCATATTCACCACATAATGTTCAAGGGTAATTGGTGCGTAGGTTTTATATTTTGACCATGTCATGGTTGGCCATTATTATTCCCCCTTTGGGGGTTTTCGTTGGGTTAGCACTGGTTGCACTCAACTTGAGGGTTTTGTTGAGGGGGGTTCCATCCTTGTCCCTGGTTCCTATTCTTTCCTTTGTTCTGGTTATTTTTGGGTTGGTGAGGTGGATTGGTCATATTCAACTATTCAAAAGGTTGAACATGTTGAAGACGGGAAGGTTGGATGAAATTGTCCATGTGGGGGTGTGACAGGCTGTGGTGGATGTGGGAAGAGATAGTATGGGTTACCTTTTGGCGTTCCATATGGGTTATAAGAAGTGGAGGTGGCTCCATTATTACTAGTGGATAGGACATTGTTGGTGGAGTAACCAATTGTAAGATAGGGATTGGTTAGGGAAGGGATGTGGGTAGATGAGTGCCCATGGGGGGAAGAGGAGGTGCCATGAATGGTGGTGGGGGGTTGGGGGAGGGTAATATGAAGCTCCCCCATATGATTGAAGCTATAGATTGGTTCCATATACAGGTATCATTTTTTCTTTTGGTTGAATATGAGCCATGTATCCAATCAACCCATCAGCGATGTTCCAAGTTTGTCGTAACCGAACGAAAAAGGATGAGGAGCATTTGGAAGGACTCTGTATAGGTACCTTGATTGGGATTAGATGAGATCAAACTATTGTGCCTTAGTGATGGCTTCATCTTGAATTTGGGGGAGGTTTGTGGCCACATCTTTAGAAAGGGTAGGAACGAGCGATTAGAGGAACCAATATAGCCTTTTTTGTGGGGTGGTGTCCACTTTAAAAAGGTTGTGATGTGTATGTCATTCATGAATATGGTCTAAAATATGAGTAGCAGTGTTTTTCTTGAATTCTAATAGGATTTTAGACTTAGTATCATGATGGATGGGAAGTTGAAAAAATGACAGGAATGATTTGGCTAATGATTCAATTGTTGAGTGGGCTCTGGACTTCTCATCCATGTACCATTTGGATTTTGTACGAGTGAGGGTTCTATGAAATAACCATAGACAAATGGAAACTTCCATTATGCTATTGGAAGAACACCACAAGTGGAAGGACGTGATATGGTTGGTGGGGTCCTCTCCAAATTTCCCTTCAAACGTAGGGAGGTCTGAAGTAGTTTTGTGGGAATATTCATCCAAGTGGGGTCGTGGAATATGGGATCATTTGTTAGTTTAGTTAGATAGGGGATATTGAGTGAATCCAAAAAAGGCATGATAGGAGTGGGTCCTGCCATGTTATGGGAGGAAGTGGTTCCTTTGGAGCTTGTACTTTGTGAAAATGTTTTGGCTCTGCCTCTTTGTGGTGGAGAGTTTGTTTGTGAGTTGCTTGGGATATTGGTTCAAATCACAGTGGCTTCTAGTAATCCTGAGACTAGTACCATAACACTAATTGGTGTATGTGATGGTATTGTTGATGTCTCAACAAAATTAGGAACACTACCCAAAATTTGGGGTAAATTTCTCAAGTGTCTAGAATGGCGGGGATACTATGGTTCCCATATAATTGTAGCCTAGAAGTGGGTGTGTGTAAATAGTGGTGAGAAATTATAGGAAAAACTGCTTTCCAATTACTTTAAACAATGTATTCATAAGATTGCATGTGCTTCAAGTGGTGAAAATCATACATCAAGAAAATGTAAAAAGTGGTTTATGTTTTTTGTAACTCCTCTTGGGGGAATAAAAATCAAATAAAAAGTGCATGTGTCCTATCCGATGTAACATCCTTCCTCTCAAACAACATTGGACCTCCAAACAATATCTCGATAGTGGGGCCATAACCCACTTGAGGAGAAAATAGTGAAGGGATGAACAATCAGTTATAATGAGTGATGAACGGGGAATATCCCAAAAGTACTGACGAATTTTCCAACAATCGTTCAAAATATGAATGAGGTGCAATTTCAACCCACAACCGCCACCTTGGGTAGATACATCCTAATTTTTGGCTACTAAGCTACCTCCATCAACCATGACATTTAGATTGTCATCCTTAGAAAGTTTTCATAGTATGGATGCCTTCCAAGGGTTGGGTGACCCAAGGAGGCACACATAGAAAAATTGGACCTTGGCCTTCACCCTTCACGGGTGTCTCCCTTATTTATGGTATAGGAATACTTGAGTGGGAGGATTTTGGCACCCTAATTCACAACTTTCTAAGTTTCAAATGATAAATGATGATGGGGAGTTATTTGGATCCCTATCCCCAAAATCATAACTTAGACTACCAAATTATTTTGTGTTCCTCCTATGGTGGTTAGAAAGTGGGTTGATTATGGTTTTTTTTATAATTTTAAATAGGGTTTAGGATTTTAAATAGGGTTGTGAAGTTGGGTTCATGGACCAACTTCGTTCTTTATGAAGGTGTGCACAAATACCTTTTTCAAAATAAATGAATCTCACAATAGTTTCAAGTATTGATCAAAAAGGTTTTTGAATGAGTGAGAGTGTGTGTAAGGAATGGTTATGGTGAAACAAGTTTTTAATAAATTAAATTCAAGATTTTAGCATGGTGGACATCGTGTGGTCCTTTACTTATCTTGTTTAGATAACTTGCTAAATTCGTTCAAATTGACCCTTGCAAATGAAAGGAAATCCTAGGCTATCATGGAGGATATGATATTCCTTACGTGGACCCTTTATCTTCCTAAGGAGTTTTGTAATCTAGAAAAATTGAAACTAGTCCTATATTGTGAGCATGTGAGCATGTGTGGGCCCTTACAACTTCTTTAAAATCCTTAGGTGACTTACTCTAAAAATTTGAAAACTATCCTAGAATTTCATGCATATGGGCCCTTACAACTCTTTTAAGATTAATTTTCAACAAGTAAGTTGAGAGGATTGGCCTTTTTTTGAAAGTTATTTGATTTACCAAGGGTGATGGAGACTTATCTAAGAAACCTCTTTTCTTGATTTCCAAGATCACACTAAGGTGCGAGGAAAGAGAATACTCCAATATTGGTTTAGATGGTCTTCTAGTCCAAGTTTAATGTGATGACTTTGTAAAATGAAATCTTTCTTCTAAGATTCAAATGAAAAAAACCTTTTAAGCCATCCATGTGGAAACCAAGGAAATCCAAGATACCATGGTTATTTTTAGTCTCCATAATTATCTATGTGTGATGTGGGTCTTATGTATGCAAGAATGAGATCTCATCCTACTTGTAATAGCTTTTACAATGTGATAAAATAAAATCTAAACTACTGAGTGGCAGTGGTGTTGGCGCGAATTTGATTAGACCAGGGTCCTTCTCAGGTTACCAACAAAAGGTACCATGTAGTCTCGAGCGCTAACATTTTCATCTCCTCCGAAGAGAAGAAGTCTCACCTGAAGCGCTACTGAGATAGATAGATAGGGAAGGGTAGGGAAAATACTAAAGAGGATCCATAGATCATTGGGAACTCATTCTTTTTCTTGCGCAAGAGTCATTACTAGATCTGAACCATCTAAATGAAAGAAGTGAACCTACTTATGTTGCTAGCAGAGATTAAACATAGAACCATCAAGTATAACTCATAAACCATAAAGAAATGTTGTAATGCGCAAGTAAACATACAAAGACACATCATATTTTGAAATTTGATCCTTCTTTGTATTACCCTTGAGATATTTCTCTATTACAGACTCAAACTCACCCAGTAGGGCATATTATAGACTCTTGCCTGTCGTCTCTCGACTTTACAGTGAGTTTCAACAACTAATCCCAAAACCTTGGGCGACTTTGATAGACATGAATCAACCCAAATCTAATCCAGTCAACGAACTGAATGAACAACAACAATAACACCAACCCTTTTACAATTATATTCATCCATATATATAGCTAGGTTGTGTCTTCCTTCTGGGTTTTCCCAATTTCTTGTTCTATTGAAACTGTTTGTTGCTTAGCTGGCATTGCGCTGGCTTCCGCAACTACTTTTCTGTTACTCTTTCTTTCAGCCTCTGATGAAGTTTGCATGAATCATGCTTAATAAAAAATTACACAATTATTAACCAAAAATGAAGGGCCCAACATGATCCGACCACAATCCTTGACTCATCCTCAAGTCAAGCACTTGGTTCTTTCACATCCTCCAGGAGCAGCTGTTGTTTTCCCTTGTCCATATTTTCTTCTTCTTTGAGCTCTTCTATTTGTGCCTTTTCTTCCTTTGCCTCCTCAAATGAAGGGCCCAATTCTGGTACCAACTCTAAGGCTCAGTGTTTTACTCCTTGAAAGCTTTCAACCATGTCCTGCCATTTTCGGGCGAGGAGTCATGCTTCTGCAAGAAACTGTTGTGTTGTCTCTTTTCTGTACTCCTTTATATTGGCCACAACCAACAAGTTCCACTTGGAATATACTGTTGCGTCGACTTGATGCATTTTCATGTAGGTTGTCCGAATGACTAGTCAAAATTCACACAACTCTTTCTTGGCTACGGAATGTGCCTCATAGAGTGTATTGAGCTCATTGTCGGTCTGTTGAATTTGATCGAACTTCTTATGTTTCTCCATAGGGTCCATTTTTGTCGAAACTTCTTTTTTCAACACCTGGATATTTGTGCGCACTTCCTCTAAGACTTGATTCCATTGAGTGATGATGCCCATCCAATCATGGACTTCCTTAAATATTTTGGTGCAGTCCGTTGTGTGCTTGTGTAGTGTAGCTCAGGCATTGTTTCCTTGTAGTATTATCTTCTACATCTGTTTCTGCAGCTGTCGAGGCTATTGTTTTGCTTCTTTCTAGGCTTGTTGTAGCTTCACTTATATATGCTCAGTGTAGGTAGCGAGTTGTGTCCATGTTTCTTGTAACAGCTCGATCTGTTTCTCTGGCTCTCTTATCTCGCTGGCTTTGGGTACATCGGGCGCAACCTTCTGGATCTCTGACCAGGCTTCTACAAGTTTTTCCTGCACTTTTTCCAGTTTGCGTTGGACTTGGATTCTATCATGTTCTTCCTTCATTTGACATACTTACGCAACAAGCTATTCTTTCCTGGAAATTTCGGCTGATCTCTTAGCTTCCTGGAGCCTTTTCTCTAGTTGGTCTGTGGAGGCTCTGATTAATCCGAACAACTGTGACGTTGGCCACTGTACCAGGTCTATAGATGATGGAGTTGCATCAGTGGGTGCTCTTGTATGTAGAGGGAGTCTGCTTTCCATTGAGTGGTCCGAATGAGTTTCTACCTCCTCCTCCGTTGGTGGCACTGGTGCGATCCTCAACCTTAGGTCTGTGGGTAAAAGCATCAAAACCTTGGTTCTAGTTATGCAGAGTTTCATTAATTCCACACATTGTTGGGGGTTCTGGAGGACTTTCTCCATTTGCGCTCGCATGGCTGTCATATTTGGCTCCGTTGTTGAGTCTAGCTCATTGTGCACATCTGGTATCTCCATATCTTCCGGTACTTCTGCATCATGTGTTGTGATTTCTTGGGCATTCTCACCCTTGGGTGGTGAGGTGATTTTCTAGTTATGATTGGGTTCTATCCCTTCTCTACTTCGAGTGGATTCCTCCTGTGATAAAGACTTAGGTTGTTATTCCTAGGTGTTCATATTCGAAACATCTTGCATCGTGCTCTACCCTACAGTTTTGGGGTCGGGGTCAGGAACTTATGATATAGGCTTGGGGGATTCTCTAACTATCCATGGGGGTTGTCGTTCCTCTGTCTTTGTGTGGTTGAGCTACATCGACTCTAAGATTTTGGTATGATGTGGAATGGCAATGAGGAGGTTTGGTAATTGGAGTGGTGGGGGTTTCTCAATGATGAGTGTAGACGGAATTGTTTCAGGCTCTGGGTCGTCCTAAATATCAATGAAAGTAGTGATTTTGGTCATGGTGTGAGTACGAGGAGTGGCATATGCAAGGGGTTGTGGGTTTAGGGTTTTGTTTGGGGAAACCCCTATTCTGGGCTTCTTCAACAATGGTTTAGTACCAAGCACAATGCCCAAGATCTGGTTAACCTACACATCTAATAACACGACATAGTCTGGAAGCTAACAGAGACCCGATCATTTCCTCCACTCCAACTGTTGTGTCTCTTCTTCCTCCTCAGAGTCGATCTGTACCAGAGTTTCTGGTGTCTTCGGCTCGGGGCTTGAGCTTGGTCCCTCTCTTTCTTCCTTGTATTTTTTCTTGAGCAGTTTGACAAGAAAAATGTAATGCATTCTTGATTTACGCAGGCCACGTTTAACTCTTGGCCATGACATGACCTCCTTATCGAAAGATTCCTCATCCAAATAGAATGGCAGCGGTCGTGTGTGGAAATGTTCCCGACTGGCATGTCTCATCCAAACGCATGTGTTGTGCCGGTTCATGTTGAAGGAGATATTCCTCGTGTTATTATTGAAGATCTCCTGTGGGATGCACGACCTCTTTGTTGCATCTATCATAGAATTATACCATTTGGAAAATGCTGCGTTGTTGAGTGTTCTGTTCTCTGAGTCTGGTCTGGACTGCCATGGCTCAAACATCTTTGCTAGGCGCCCTTTACCTGGTATTGTTGGTTGTCTTCCCACAAGTGACTTCCATTTGAACATTGTGAATGCCACAAGTAGGTATCCATAGGTAAATGTGCCTCCCTTCTCCTTTTCCTCCTTGCAAGCTACTAGTAGTTCCTCCAGCAAGAACCTACACCAATTGAACATTGGTCCCTCTGTGCAGAAGTCGGCAATTGATAGCGCATCTAAAGTTCATTCTCCTTTATAATAAGACTGCATAACCTTGTTGGCTATGACGTAGCAGTCAATATAGACTATTTCAGATACTATTGGTTCAATGACTATTGTGCGTCCTCCTCTCTTTGTGTTAAACTTCTCATACAGGCTAAGATCACCTTTCTTTTTCCCATGCTTGTTGGGGCCCTGAAATCCCTTCGACACATCCTCTCCTTCGGAGGATAGTCCAGTAAGTTGTTGGATATCTTTTGCATGGATTGGATACTGCTTATCCAACCATAGACTTCTGTCATGCACTCTGCTTATCAGAAATTTCATGCAGTGCACAATTTTGTCGGTGGTGCCAAAGACTGGTAAGTCTCTCAGGTTCATGATGGTAGAGTTAAATAGGTTGATGAACTCCTTGTTCGGTATAAAGTGCATATCTCTGGTTCCATCTAGACCTAACTCCCAAAATACATCTGGGTGCATCTGTGGGAACAAGGTTGAATCTGTGAGGTCAAGGTTGAGTAGCTTAATGTGCTCTACCTTCCCTTTGAGGTCACCTATGATCTCGACCCAAGGGTCACAGAGCTCATCTGGTACTGCTTCTTTAGTCATGGTGCTCTAGCTTGTTGTGTCTCTCGGCATTAGCACTTCTGTGACAGTTAAAAACTAGGGCTACATTTACAAATTTGGCAGTGATCCTAACTGGTTTGCACGGATGAGTTTAGAAATGGCTATGCTCATTTTAGAAACAATACATTCTCGAATCAATTCTAAGATTCTTATGTATGGCTTAACGGGTAAGTTTTAGCAATAATTTTTCATCATCATGATCGTATAGACGCAACAGGGTGTGAGTTGTCTGACATGACGGTTTGATCAAGGTAAATCCTATTGGGCAATCTTGGTATTTACTCATTTGAATGGAATAGGGATGTGGTCAAATTGAGACCTTTCTATTTGTTGGGTGGGTGTCCCGGTGCAAACTTCGATGGCATATTGGCATAATGCATCTTTATGGCTTAACGGGCGACAATCAGGGCACTAGAATGGCAATAAAGGGTGTGATTAGACTGCGTTTGTGTGGCCTTTAACTCAAATTGGATTGGGATTCATGGTTCCTCTGACCACAGAGGTTGTTCCCGTCATCTTTAATGGTTGTCATTAATGGACTTTCTCGTGCTTCAGGTTCTGTACTGTTGAGTCGTAAGCTTTGTATCAACCAACACTTAAACAAAACAAATGAACTATGGGTTATGTCACAACACTATGCACATGGACATTATTAACTGAATTTACAAAATTTCAGAAAGAAAATGAAACTCAAATCTAGCTATTGTACAGAGACCGTTAGACTGGAGTGATTGTCCTTCTTCTCAGTTTTGAGATAGGTAGAGATTCAGGTGAGCACCATTCACCCATCCTAGTCATAGCACACCATCCAGTTGCGTTAGTCGGACTACTCCTGATGGTCGGATCTACGCAACTAGGAAGGGTCCCAACAAGTGCATATGTAGCTTGCCAGGATGCTTCTGGTATCGACTGTCATAGAGTAACACCTTGTCCCCTTGTGTAAATACCTTGGTCTTAATGTGTCGGTCATGCCAAGATTTTTTTCTTTCCTTTTCAACCGACTGATGGAAGTCTACTAGAAATATGGTTTCTTCTAGTTCTTGTAGCTCTACAAGTCTCTGTACCACTGATTCTTCGTTTGTCATACATGTGGCTTGTGAAATATACAGACTTGGAGTGATGAACTCTATGGGAACCACTGCCTCTTTTCTGTAAATGAGATAGAACGATGTGTATCTGTGGATTTTCTTCATGGCTGTTCTATAGGCCCATAGTACCACCGGAACTCTATCATCCCAATCCTCTCGATTTGCACAAAAGACCTTTGTTAGTCCCTTTTCCATAATTTTGTTGAAGGCTTCGACTGTTCCATTGGCATGTGGGTGGTATGGACTGCTCTTGTGATGTTGAATCATAAATTATGTTGTAAGTGTTGCTATAGTGATGCTAATGAAATGAGTTCCCTGATCGCTGGTTAGGCTCCTGGGACATCCAAAGTGAGTAATGATATTTTTGAAAATGAACCTGGTAGCAGTATCCATCGAATAGTCCTGTACTGCTGCTGCTTTTGCCCAACAAGTAAGGTAGTCGGTTGCAGTAATGATGTACCTTTCCTTCAAATGTTTAGCTATGGGGTTGATTGGCCCAATGAAGTCAACTGCCCATTTCTGAAATTCCTGTAGCGCTCTAATGGGTTGTAATGGAATTTCATCTCGGCATGACGGCTTGCCCACTCTTTGACAAACATCACACGATCTGGCCTATGATTTTGCATCTTTGAAAAGTGTTTCCCACCACAGTCCTACCTATAGAAATTTTTCTGCTATTTCCTTTCCTCCTACATGTCCTCCTGCAATTCCACTATGGCATTCCCAGAGTATATCCTGCCTTTCATGATCTAGGACACATCATCTAAGGATGTTCTCTAGTCCTAGTTTATACAATTGATCGATGATCAAATGATAATCTGCTACTCTAACAACCATATGGTGTTTCTGGGTTGCAGAATATGTTTCGGGGCAGGCCCATGTACTGAGAAAGATTGCTATGTCCTCTAGATATTTCAGTATGGCCTCGATCCTAAACAAATATGCATCTAGGAGCTAGTCATCCACTTCTCTGCCAATTTATCCTGAATCTAGTCTGGATAGATGGTTGGGTCCGATGTTGCATTTTCCTGGCTTGATGATGACTTCAAAGAAAAGTTCTTGAAATAACAACAACCATCTGCAAATTCTCCCTTCCAACACAGGTTTGTTAACTAGGTATTTTAATCTTGAATGATCAGTAAATAATTTGAAATGAGACCCTAACAAATAATGTCTAAATTTATGTAAAGCGTAGATCATGGCTAAGCCTTCTCGTTCTATCGTTGTGTAGTTGTGCTCTGCTTGTGACAACTTCTGACTCACAAACTAGATAGGGTGATCCATAGCTCCATCTCCAGGTTGCGTTAAGATAGACCCTAAGGAAATTCCTGAATCATCCACATGGATGTGAAATTCCTTCTCCCAGTTTGGGAATATCAGAATCAGTGTTGTAATGAGTTTCTCCTTAAGTGTCTCAAATTCTTTGTCACATTCGAGAGTCCATCGGAACGTTTCATCCTTTCTCAAGAGGTTTTCTAGAGGTGCAGTAATGTTGGCATATCTTCAGATGAACCTGCGATAGTAACCTATGTGTCCAAGTGTAGAGCATAGTTGTTTAGCACTCGTAGGTGGCGCCATATTCACAATGACCACAACTTTATCCAGGTCTACCAATACTCCTTCTTGGCAAACTATGTGGTCGAACAAATTTCCATGTGGCACACAGAAGACACATTTCCTGAGGTTTAATGAGATCTTTAACTCTCGGCATCTGTCAAACATTATCCTTAGTAGTGCTACATGGTCCTTACGCAGGCTATATATTGTCCAATAATCCATATAGACTTCTATGAACTTGTGAATGAACTCTCTAAAGGCTTCTATCATAATCCTAGAGAAAACTGCGGGGGCATTCTTTAAACCAAATGGCATCACATTGTATGCAAAATATCCCCATTCGGTAATGAAAGTGGTTTTTCTCTTGTCTTCTTTGGCGATCCTGACCTAATGGTAGCCTAAAAATTCATCTATAAATGAGTATGCTTCCTTCCTTGCAACCTGTTCTAGGGCCTCATCGGTAAAGGGTGTTGGGAAAGGGTCATGCAGAAAAGAAGAGTTGAGGCTTATGTAGTCCACATAGACTCTAATATCCTTAGTGTCTTTCTTGCTTTGAATGACTATCGGGTTGACCCATTCTGCTTCTTCTACCGAAAAAATGAGACCTGCTTCTAACATCTTATCAATCTCCTTCTTGAATTTCTCTTTTACTCTTGGGTTAAGACGGTATGGCCTATGTCTAACAGGCTTGGATCCTATTTTTAACTCAATCTTCATTTCTCCCATAACTCCTTTGATTCCCTTCAATTCAGAAAAAGTATTTGGGAACAAATCTTCGTATTCCCATAGTAAACTATGTATTTCCTAATTGGTTTTCTCATCCCAGTAATCTGCCACCAAAGCTATTTTGGGTTTCTTTTCATTCCCTATGTTAAGTTTCTACAATTTCAAAGGGTGATTGTAGGAACTATCAGTCTAGCTAGGTATGGTGTTTTGGATTTCTCTGTTCCCCTCGGTCTCTTTGATGGCTAGGTTTCTCAGTTCTTCTAATTCATCTAGGCTTTCTAAATATTTTCTAATCTGATAGCATTCTATAGGATTTTCAATCAAGGGTAAGTGGAGTTTACTCTGAAGTTCTTGAGTATGCTTGGGACACAGTACAAAGTCTGATCTGTTATCACTATTGGTTGTAAAAACAAGTTCTTTAATCTTTTGTAGGACTAGTTCAAGCTCAGGGTACTTACTTGTGAATGAGAAGTCTTTGCAAAATTGAGCTGCCAGTATCTACCAATCACAAGTTTGTCGTCTAGTTTCCTAATGTATAAACCAAGATTTCAGGATTGGGCCTAGAGAATGGGGGAATACTTGAGCCCAGAAGTGAGAGGGTATCTCCGTAGCCTGCCACTGCGCCACACACTTTTGAATGTGTATCCTAGGGTTTGATTCTCCACTGAACAGTTTCACAACGTAGAGATCCATTTGCATTTCTGATTTTAACTGCTCCCTATTCCAGAACCTGTACTTGAGATCTTATTTCACCTTGTCCCAAGTTCTAAGTGCGGATTTATGAGTATCCCACCATCTGGTAGGGGTGTTTTGGAAAGCTATATCTAGTACCGAGATTCTTTGATCTTCTCCCACAGTTTCTTACATATTCTACAAAAATGTGTCTAGATCTGAGGTGCCATCGTATAATGGATGTTCTTTGACTTCGGTCCCAACCCATCTGGTCATTTTGATAATTGCGCATCTTCTTGAGAATATTTCATGCAAACCTTGTTTCCAACTATCAAAAGCCAGTTTTGAATCTTCATCTGCTAACTGTATACTTCGCCAGCTTATTGATCCATCCATAGTGGGATTTATATAATCGTTTCTTGTCCCAGTTGTTACAATGTACAACTGGTCTAGGTCTTCTCCTTCCATATTATTTTCGGTTGGTTATGCATACCTGGGTCCTACATATGGATCCAAAGGTTGAACTACCTTGATTCCCTCAGCTTCAAAAGTCATGGTATATTTATTTAAGTCAATTACTGCATAATTGTCGTAGGCCCAATCGAAGCCAAGTAGCATAGGGTAGGGGTCCTTGTCTCCCATGATCTCAATGACTTCAAAGTTAGCCATCATTTTTAATCCTACTACATCGATTTCCACATTCTCCAGTATTATTATGGGAAAGATATAGTATTGGTTTTCCATTATTAACTGAATTGGGGAATATGTCAGTCTCGGTTTGCCTAACGCTTCCCAGGTCTTCTTGGGCAGAATGTTCACATATGACCCTAGGTCCAACATGACGTCCTTAATTTCAAAGTCATCTAACTGGGCTACCAGTCAGAATTGTTTTCTGGTTCTTACTTTTCATTGTTGGACTCTTTGAGTACTCTTCTTAGGAAGGTTAGCTCGAATCCTTGCTTTTGAGGTTTCTTCATTCCTCAAGACTAGGTACAGCGCATTCGCAACTTCTCTGTCAGTTGATAATTCCCCAGAATGTCAGAGAATAATTGAAACCAGAGGTCAACTACGTTTTGAGGTTTCTCAAGTTGTCTTGGTATGCCTACAGGGTTTCTGGGTGTAGGGGGTGAAGAAGGGATTTGTGCCACCTTAGGGTATACAACTGGCTGAGGGGGGTTCTCTTGCATTTCATGATTAGGAATATTTTGGAATACTTCTATGGCATCTTTAAAGAACATTTTTTTCTTTAGGGGGTCGTACCTGTCTTCTTTAGGTGCTTCTTTTTGAATCTGATTTAGAGTATCAACATCAGCTCCTGTCTTTGCTCCTCCTCGACTAACGATGTTAAGGTTTGGAAATTGTCCCTTAGAAATCCTCTTGATCTCTAAACTGATAAGGTTAGTTCCTCTTTGTCATACTTTGTCTTCCCACATTGCAATTATCTCTGGGAAATCTTCGGTTGCATGTCTGTTGGTTCTGCAGTGAGAGCACCATGGTCTCCTTGGATGAGGGAAGTCTCTAGCCAAGTGACCCTGTTCATCACAGTTGTAACATATGCTCAGTCCTCTTCCTCCAATTCTTCCTCCTCTAAAATCTGCTCCAGATCCACCTCCTCGACCTCTTCCTGGTCCTTGAGGGTTTTCATTTACCCTGAATGTGTTTCAATCTAGCCTGTCTGCAAGAGCATCCAATTCTCTACATTGATTGGTAGTATGCGTGGTGGATGCACAAAACTTGTAGTGTACTGTGTTTGGTATTGTCTAATATTTCTACATGATGGGGCACTGTCTTGGTCCATTCCCGTGGATTCGACAGATCTCACAATATTCCATTGTTGGTGTTGCTTGGCCTCCTGGGAAAGCATGATATGGGGTGGGATGATGGAATGGTGGGTTCGTTGATACTTGCACAAATCCTCCCGTGGGTCCTGGTGTGGTTAACATCAGATTCTGAGGAGGTCCCATTCCCCTCATTCATGAACATTCAATCTCCAAATGACCTTTCATATAGCATCCCATGCACCAAACCTATGGCCGTCCTGATCTAGGTATTGTCAAATCCTGAATCTTTTCTGTAAGTGTTGATATCTTCCCTTGTAGTTGTGCCAGATTCGCATCTACCAGGGGTCTGGTTACTCTCAGGTTCCTAGGGTATTCTTCCATGGCTTCAATCTTCATTGATTGTTCCAAGTTGTCTTTCAATGTAGCTATCCGTTGTTGTGTTAGAGGAATCTGATTTAGAGGAATCAACCCCTGAATGTACCATTCCCTTTGATGTTCTTCATGGATTGGATGTGCCAACCTCCCTATGGCATATTTAAACTTCTAACTGTACTCCCAGGCTGATTCACCTTCCCTCTGCTGGATTTCACGCAACTTAGACAGAGCATGTTGTTCTCACTGAGGTAGTTTGAATTCTGCTATGAACCTTGTTTGTACTTGGTCAAGTGTGAACTCTTGACCTTGCGTCCCGGGCACTCCTGGTTCAATGATCTTCATGTACCACTTGAGAGTGTGACCTCTCAAGGTAGTCTGGAACTCGACCAACTTATTTGCATTCAGTGTCCCTCTGGATCTCCATATTTCTTTGCACAAGACCCAATGATGTTCAACGTCTTCGTCTCCCTTACCCAAAAATTCTAGGTATCTAGCGATTGAACCCCCCGTATGGCTGGCCATTGTTGAACTTGTTGTTCATATCAGTATAAATCCTAATGGTCTTGCTTGCGATTTACCAGGGGATCCAAATATCCTCCCTGCACTCTCACTTCCTAGTTGCGACTGACTAATTAATTGTACTACAATAAAATGAGAAGGTAGTATCGGACTTACTTCTTGTATAGAAGGCACTTGGGGTATGGATGATTCGTGGCTGGTGCCACTGGCTTCGGGGAAGTTTTATTTGATCTGGGGGGTCTCGTTAGCTTCAACTGGGATGATCTCTTCAGTTGGATTCCTGATTTCTCTTGTTATCGAGGCTGAATCTTCTCTTTCTCCTCCAAGATTCGTGTTGGCTTCCTCCTCTCTCACCTCCATACTTTCTCCTTCTTGTCATGCTTCCTCGGTACTTCTTGCTCTCTTTGCTTCTATCTCGTTTAATCTTTGACTGGCCAGTCATTCTTGTCTTCTCATCCTCTGTAGTTCTTCCATCTTTCTTTCCTCTACTTCTCTCGATCCTCCTTCTTTCCTAAACTTTTTAGATTGTATTGTGGTTTTCTTTATCTTTCCGCGTCACCACTTCTCAACTATGGCAGCTTTCTTCAAGGCTCATTCATCTCTTGAGTCCATTTATTGTTGTTTTTCCCCCATTTTTTAAAGAACCCTCCCCCCTTCTCATTCCATGGCCCTCACCCCGTCTCTCCCTACCCCAAGTGAGGGTGTTTATGCTCCATCTCGGTTGGGGACATAATCAACATCCCCTCCTTCATCAAAAAATCCTTAATCCACAGGGGGATTTCTTTCGACAATCTTCCCCTTGCGCCTTTCTTGAAAATTTCCTCTACTCGCAAGAAATACTGGTGGTTCTCAGCTACAAATTCAAGTATGTATCCTTCCAACATGGTGTTAACCCAGAAATAGACAGCTCGTGTGACTGGCAAATCCAGCCTCTGGAGTGTTGGTAACTTTTTGGTATCCCACGCACAGATATTCTTGGTCCGACCCTGGAACTCTGGAGCTTCTTAAAGCCTCTTTATCTAGTGAAAAAAATTCTTCTGGGAATTTAACCCATAAAATATCGTACTGGTCACTTAATCTTTCTGAGTAAAAGATTGCTTCCCTAGTAGTTCCCACTGATTTTATTCTTAGTTCCTCTTCTTTCCATATGAAGGCGTCACAATTTCCTTCCCACCATTGATCGATGCCAGATCTATGGACCGACGGTAACATTCTTCCTATAGGTTCCCTTTTAATACGGGTCTCGGCAATGGAACCATTGTTTTTGGCGCAAATTTGATCAAACCAGGGTCCTTCTTAGGTTACCAACAAAAGGTAACGTGTAGTCTAGAGCGCTAGCATTTTCATCTCCTCCGAAGAGAAGAATTCTCACCCAAAGCATTGTTGAGACATATAGATAGGGAAGGGTAGGGAAAATACTAAAGAGGATCCATAGATCGTTCGGAACTCATTCTTGTTCTTGTGGAAGAGTCATTACTAGATATGAACCATCTAAATGCAATAAGTGAACCTACTTATGTTTCTAGCAATGATTAAACATAGAACCATCAAGTATAACTCATAAACCATAAAGAAATGTTGTAATGTGCAAGTAAACATACAAAGACACATCATATTTTGAAATTTTCTCCTTCTTCATATTACCCTTGAGATATTTCTCTGTTATAGACTCAAACTCACCCAGTAGGGCATATTACGGACTCTTGCCTATCGTCTCTCGACTTTACAACAAGTTTCAACAACTAATCCCAAAACCTTGGGTGTCTCTGATAGACATGACTCAACCCAACTCTAATCCAACCAACGAATTGAACGAACAACACTAGGTTATGTCTTCCTTCTTGGTTTTCCCTATTTCTTGTTATGTTGCAACCATTTGTTGCTTAGTTGGCATTGCGCTGGCTTCCACAACTGCTTTTATGTTACTCTTTCTTTCATCCTCTGATGAAGTTTGCGTGACCCATGCTTAATCAAAACTTGTGCAATTCTTACCCAAAAGTGAAGGTCCCAACAAGTGGGAAACTCAATCCTTACAATTTTGCAAAATTAAGACAAGTGCACGACAAAATAAAAAACAAACGCACACAATGCACAGACCACATGGTTGGAGAGTTTTGACATAGCACAGAAGTGAAGGACCGCACATTTTTTCGTCTTGAACTTGCGCACATGCAGATAAGTTGACGAGATTAAAATTTTAAAAAATTCTCTTACTATGGGGTGAAATCCTACTCTCAAAGGGTGAGATTAGGCCAATTTTGACCCTTTCACATGAAAACAAGTAAGAAATAAAAATCTAATAGCCTAATTGGGGAGAATTTTGATTCAAGTCCCTAGTATGGTCTCCAATCTATTGGGTTCCTTTTGTCACAAGGGTGAGCAGAAGGAGATCCCTTAACTATCTAGTTAGGCTATCTAGAAATCATAACACAAAGTTAGTTGGTTAGTGGCTCAACTAACATAAAGGAACAAGAAATAAACAACAATGAAATAAATATAAACTAAGCGAGTAATAACTTGAAATGAATACACAAATTAAAAAAAAGAGATATATACCAAGTAAACTGATCTTTGAATTGATACTCCTTGGAGAAATATGGGAACTTATGAGTCCCCTCTTCCTCCTTGGGAAGGCTCTTAAGTCCCCAAGTACAAAGTCTTGTTTATACTATCAACAACTAACACAGGAAAATGGGGAAGAAAAGAGTGGACTACTCAAGAGGAAAGAGTCCTAACAATTGATATGGATGCCCAAAATATTTCTAAGATGAAAATGGCTTCCCAAAGATAAAAATGATCAGCATAACAATACTCAAATGCTTCTTCTTTTTTTCATACAATGGCCCTTTATTTATAGGAGGATGGAAAGATTTTTCTTAACTAGTTCCAAATGTGAATGGGAGGCCCTTGGATGTACCTCCCATCCTTTTTAATGATCCCAAGGAAACATTTGGGGGATATTTTGGGTATAGGGGAGATCCCCTTCATCCCAAAAGTGGTTGAGTCCCAACCAAACTCATCAATGGGTCATTTTTGTGTTCGTGTGGGTCCTTCAACTATCAATCGTGCATTATGTGCATAGTACACCATGTTATCCCGCACAGATATGTGTGCGCTACTTTTGTTGAATGTGTGTGGGTTTCCAAATCCACTTTTACATAGTTTTATGATTGTCTTGCAAAACTAAGTGTAATCCTTCCATGAATATTGGTAGTATGTCGTGTTTGCATTAATTGTTTCTTCATCCATTGTATGTATTTGTGGCAAGCCATTTTCCTGTGATAAAAATAGCAAAGGTAACTTTATGTTGGGGTTTCTCCCTCTGATTGAACTCTCCCCAAACTAAAATATCCTCTTTATGGTGCTTCCTCGTGTAAATATAATACATATAAGAATGAAATTCAAAATTCATAGTGGGGAAGAAATTATGCCAAGTTTCTAAAATATATACTCAGAGGATTCCCTTGGAAGTGATTTTGTAAAGATTTTTGCAATCTGTTCTTTGGTCCTAACATACTCAACTCGAATTTTATTCTCTGCAACTTGTTCCCGTAGAAAATGATACTTTATTGGAATGTTCTTTGTCTTGGATTGCATCACTGGATTCTTTGAGATACTAATGGTTCTTGTATTATCACAATATATCAAAACAGGATCATAATACTCAACCTATATATCTGTCAAAGTTTGTTTGATCCATAGAACCTGTGTACAATATATTGTTTCTAAAATATACTCTTCTTTGGTTGTAGATAATGATATTGATGATTGTTTCTTGCTTATACAAGATACCAAACACTCACCCAAGTATAACATTGCTCCACTTGTACTTATTTTGTCATCAATGAAACCTTCCCAATATGCATATGTGTAGGAAATAAGTTATAGATACTTTCCTTTTGGATACCATAGTTCAAATTCTTTTGTACCCTTGAGATATCTAAATATCCTCTTCACTGAGGGAACATGGGATTCTTTTGGTGCTGCTTGAAAACATGTCACCTATCCCCTCTCGTGTGGAATCATAATCCCCTATCTCTCTTTTGGAATCATATCCCCCTATCTCTTGTCCTTTTCCATCTTGTTTCCATCGATATATATATATATATATATATATATATATATATATATATTACATTTCTAGGAACTTCATCCCCTTTCCAATTTTACCATCTCACCAACCTAATGTCACATTTACATAATACATTCTAGTTCATAGGGATTAAACCAGGGGTGTTACAATATTTTACCAAGGTTTGGAGGAAGAAAAATAAAAGAGAAGAAAATTGTGGACTAGATGTATATGCCAAAAATAAAGAAATTCGATGGTACATTGAAAATGGTTGCTCCAAGCACATGAAAAGACACAAAAGTAAGTTTGAATTATTAATTGAATAAAAAGGTGGTAATGTCACTTTTGGAAACAATTCTCTAACTAGAATCATAGGAAAAGGAATTGTTGTATTAGATGAAGATAAAAAGGGAAAGACCAAGGCACATAATGTGATGTATTTTGATGGTCTAAAACATAACTTATTAAGTGTAAGTCAAATGTGTGACCAAGGACAAAAATTTATTTTTCATTCAAGAGGATGTAAGGAAATGGATGCGAATACATGGAAGATTATTGTTAAGGAAGTTAGAACTTCAGGGAATGTGTATGTTCTAGAAGAAAACAAAGAAACATGTTGCATTGGTAAAACTGATGAGAGATGGAATTGGCACAAAAGGATAGGTCATATTATTTTTAATAAACATATTAATCTAGGAAGAAAATATCATGTGAGAGATATGCCTAAGATCTTCAAACCTGAGAATACTGTCTACAAGTCACGTCAATTTGGAAAATAGTCAAGATTTCAATTCAAGGAAAGAGAACACTCCACCACTCCACCTCTTAAGTTGATTCATACAGGTCTTTGTGGCCCTACGAGTACAAAATATCATTAAAGTGAAAGATATTTCATTCTATTAATTGATGACTATACCATAATGGCTTGGGTTGGATTGTTGAGGCATAAATTTGAGGCTTTTGAAAAATTAAAAATATTCAAAGCACAGGTAGAAAATGAAATGGACTTAAAAATAAAATGCCTAAGGTCAAACAAAGGAGGAGAATTCACATATGATGAATTCAACAATTTTTGTGAAAAACATGGGATCAAGAAACAATTTTCTATTACCATAACTCATCAAGAGAATGGAGTGGTGTAAAGGATGAACAAAATAGTTCAATAAATGGCCAAGGCCATGCTTGATGAATCATAAGTACCCATAACCTTTTGGGGAGAGGTTGTTCAAACTATTGTCAACATTCTCAATAAGGAACACATAAGCGTAAACAATGATAAAACACCTTATGAGCTATGGCATGGAATATCAACATCAATAAATCACTTCAAATTTTTTGGAAGCAAATGATACATTAAAAGAAATGAAGACAACTTAGGTAAGTTTGATTCTAGATTTGATGAAGGAATTATTCTAGGATACTCCTCCAAAAGTAAAGGATAAAAGTGTTATAACAAAAGGATCCATAAAATAATTGAGAGAATAGATGTAAAGGTAGATGATGGACCACTTCATTCAGTCAGATATAGACACCATAATGAACAATATGATGAACCAATCGACGATGAGTTACAAGACAATGGAGGGCGAGAAACAAGAACAAGAGTATTTAGAAGAAGGAGAGAGAATGGAAACATCACAGCTAAAGACCCCATCAAGGTATGTTTGAAAACATATCCAGAAAGTCATATTCTTGGAAATAAGGAAACAGGTGTACAAACCAAAAGAAAATTTATAGATATATATACCTTTTCAAATTTTGCACTGCTATCTATGATTGAACCCCAAAAATTTGTGCAAGCAATCCAGGATGATCAATGGGTCAAATACATGAATGAATAACTAGACCAAAGAGAGAAAAGTAAGACTTGGGATCTTATTCCAAGACCAAATGACAAGAATGTAATTGGAACTAAATGGGTATACATAAAAAAGATAAATGAAGATGGACAAATAGTTAGAAACAAAGTTAGATTAGTATGCAAAGGGAATTCTCAAGTTGAAGGAGTGGACTTTGAAGAAACTTTTGCTCCTGTTGGAAGAATTGCAGATATCAGGATGTTTCTGGATTTTGCATGCTACAAAAAATTCAGAGTTTACTAGATGGATGTCAAATCAACATTTTTAAATGGTGACCTTGAGGAAGAAGTTTATGTGGAGCAACCTGAAGGTTTTCTTCTTACTAACAAAAATAATTATGTTTTTTGACTAAATAAATCCATGAATATGATAAAACAGGCTCCAAGAGCTTGGTATTATAGAATGGAAATGTATTTGAACCAACAAGGATTTAAAAAGGGAACTGTTGATAGAAACTTATACATCAAAGCCAAAGGTAATGATATGCTAATTATTGTGGCGTATGCTGATGATATTATATTTGGGAGTAATATTGAATTAATGAGTAATAAGTTTGCAACTACAATGAAACAATATTTTGAGATGTCCATGTTAGGATAACTCTCTTTCTTTCTTGGGTTACAGATTCATCAATAAAAAATGGGATTTTCATTTATCAAGGTAAATATCTCAAGGAAATATTGAATAAATTTGGATTTGAAAAGTGTGCACCAATAAGCACTCCAATGACTACCAATTGTAAAATTAGTAAGGATGATGATGCTCCAGAAGTAGATAAAACCATGTACAGGTCTATGATAACAAGTTCAATCTATCTCATAGCTTCAAGGCTCAACATCATATGAGCAGTGGGTCTGGTAAGTAGATTTCAAGCCAATCCTAAGGAAACTCATTGTTGGGTTTAATCTCTCATTCACTCTTGATCTAACCTAGGTTCGGATCTCAACAAGTTTCCAACAAAACCCTCTAAAACTATCATCCCTCATGGTAAACTAGAAGGCAACACAGTGCACAGAGTGCATTGTGCAGTCTCACCTGAGATATATCTATGGGTGACTGCAATGCTCAAGTTCTTGCATTCTAGGAATGAGTGGGGATATGGGATTTTATTTTATCTTCTTCATGAATTGATCTAATTATTCATCCTATTATTCCTAGGATTCATTCATATTTTAAGCCCATGCATGCATTATAATAGATCTAGCTTAACCATTCATTCCTCATATAACCATTAATAGAAAGTAAACATGCAAAAAACATTACAGATAACATAGTTTTTACCTTGGTTCACCCCCTCCTGGGCTACGTCCACAAAGATTTGGCTTCTCTGTTATTTTATTTAGTTTTCTACAAAATATGGCATTGCGCGCATTACATCTCCCATCATAGAATAGGTTCAAGAGCGTCTATGAGGTGGAATATATCACACCAGGCTCCTCAACCTATGATCTAACCCTCAAAACATACCTTACTTGACTCTTTTACAACCTTATTACAACAATAGTTGAACTCAAATACAATAATCGAACTCTTGAAGAACCCCGACCTAAACCTCCTAGGTTCTTATTTATATTATTTTACAAGCTTATAGCCATTACAATATTTACCAAAACCCTAACCCTAACATGGTTAGGTTTTCCTATGTTCTCGCCTTGCATGCTGCTTTTCCTCACACATTCTTATTTTCCTTCCATCTATTCTTCTCCAAAATTAGGGCTTTCCTTCCAAAATTAGGTATTTCTTCAAAATAGGCTTGTGCCCAGAAGGCCCCCAACACTGACATGTGGCTCATCCTAATACACTCAGGTTGTGCACACTCCCTGAACAACCTCTTCCAAGTTGTGTGATTTTCCTTCTAGCTCTTCCCCTTTATCTGCACAACTTTCTCTATGGAGATCATGCAGTTACAACAAGTTAACAACAAATGTACGTGCGTAATAGATTTCTAGTTAGACAATATTTTTGTAGGGTTTATCACTAAATTTGCAGTAGATACCGCAAAGTCTTACAATGCAGTAGAGAGGGATTTTCTAAAGGGACCTAGAGGTAGGTATATCAGATCATTGTATACTTCAATCAATATTTTATTGTATAACAATGGTGTGATGACCATGGAATCAGACAACTAAAATTCCCTGTGTTCACAGGGAAAGGGGGGAAGCACTAGCAAGAGGTGGAGAAATGGAGGAATAAATGAGCTCTTCTACCCTCTGCATTGTGATGTGCTCCGTGAGAGATTATGTTCTCTCAACATGGTCCTACACCATTCTTTTATTTTCATTCTCCAGTTTCACTATAATTTGTGTTATTTTATATTGGAGAGGTTTTAACTGGGCTAGCCTTGCCTACTTGTTGTTCTGTGCAGTCTTCAGTTCTTCCTGTAGCGTCTTCATTTTCTGTGCACCCTTGACTCACTCTGTGATGATCATGAAAATTTTCCTCTGCTTCAAATTCTGGATTGCTATGTTGATTACTTCCTCTTTTTGATCTAGTTGTTGGATCCTATCATCTTCTTCTAGTGTTTCCCATAGTTGTGTGGTCTTGTCAAACAATTATGTGACCCTTTCAGCTTCTTCTTGCATCGCTTCTACTTGCAAAACTACTTCTTGTTCCCTTTCGGACAAAACTTCCAAAGGAGTAGTTGGATTTAATTTTTATTTGAGATATTTGATCTCCGTTTTGTAGTTCTCGAGTGTCTACTCGATGATTTGGATTTGTTCCTCTGCATTGCTCATGGCTTCCTGCATGCTATCTGGAATCCTTGTAAACACATCCTTCAACTTATGTTCCAATTTATCTACATGTTGTTTTTCCTCTTTTGTCTTGAGCTTTGATTTCTCGACCACCAGTTCTAGGGCATCCTTTCCATTCTTAGTTTCCTACAATTCCCCTACATTTGTCCTTGCATGCGATTGTATTTCATGTGTGACACTGACTTGAAGTTTGTATAGTTCCTTGTTTGGTATCTTTACTAGTTCCAACTATACATGTTCCAGATCCTTAAGTGGTGTCAGGGATATGTCCTTGTCCATTTGTAGCATCCCCCAGGCTTCCTTGCTGGGACACGCTACATCAAAACCAACTATATTCACCCAAATCGGTCATGCCACCAAAAATAATGGGGAAATCACCACTACAATTCTTCTTTGTTCAATATCTTATAACCAATTTGTAGCATACCCAGCCATAAACCTATTGGGATATGCCACACAAATATTCTTGTGGAATATCATACACACTCGAGCTAGGACATGCTATCTCATAGAAAAAAAAATTACCATCTGCATATATCTATATCTATATTTATATCTATATATATATATATATATATATATATATATCTATATATCTATATATCTATATATATATATATATATAAACATAAACAAACAACATATTCTGCTAATACATAGATTTATGCAGAATTAACAATAAAACATACATGCAACAACACATGCAATTATTATAAATATAAAGACATGTACATGATACACATCATACAATTTAGCATAGAAATGGTACTTATCTTTTTATGATAAGACCACCAACTATGTGCATACCTTTCATGAACCCCCTAGCCTTAGACCACACTGCTCATCACTCTTAGTGGTGGGTCACCCACGAGCTAGGACTAAACTCGACTAGAGAAAGGGATTCCTAATCTAGGATGAGACTATGAAATTTGCACAGTACAACATGAAGGATTCCCTCCCAGGAGCCTACTTACGCCCCCCACTCACAGACTCTCATTCACCACATGCATGTCCCACCCTGGGAATATTCACCTTCATTGTTCCATGGTCCATTGACTGCTCCACTTCCCTTCCAGAGATTCAACAATGGGCCAGATCATGAATTCTCATAGTTGTGTAGCTGTTGTTGGACTCCCTCTAGGAGAAATCACTTCCTCAACAATATCTCTCACCTAGAGAGAGTTTCTCACATGCCTGACAACATGCTTCTTCAATCTACGGGCCTGAAAACCCACCTCTTCAAAACCATAGGCCTGACAACCTACTTCTTCTGTCCATCTCCTAAATTAGATGGGTAAGGGTGATGGAAGAAACAGAACTTGGGTATGTCATAGAATATGGAAGAAACAGAACTCGAGTATGGAACAAACTATGGCAGCAACAAAAATCGGGTATGGCACAAAAGATGGAAGCACCAGAAAATGTTAAGGCAGGGTATGAATCAAGTGAGTAGTGTGTGATAGTTATAGAGTTCGATGATGTAGGATTTCCACCATGGAAAAAATTACTGGTGCCTGAGTGCCTGAGTGCATGGGGAGCATGGAAAGAATGTCGTGCGAACCCCCACAAAAAAATAATTTCCCACATAAAATGACATGTGGCCAGGTTGACACATGGATCTCTTGGGAGATCATCCCTCTCCACTTGGACTTCATTCCTTTCCCCAAAGGAACTTAGGATAACATGGTTTATTTCCCAAACATTAGTGTTTCAGGAAAATACATTATAATATTCCCCTGGGGTTAAGCCCTAAATATTAGCCATTTTTCCTAGCCTCTCAGTCCCATCCCTTTCCCTACCCAGTGGATCTTAGTCCCCCATAAATATTTATTCATGGTTGGTCTACATGCAATGATATAATTATATTAATGATGTGAGTATTTACATATATAAAATCAGGCTCCCTGGTATTCATCATATAAGCTCTTCTTCCTAATAAAAAAATAAGACTCCCAACTTATGAACACTTGTCTCACCAGCATTTAAACATCATTAAACATCATTACAATTCAGTAGGAGCTTGGCCTTGGGGTATTACACCATCTGCAACATCTCTAATGTTATTTAGAATCTTGGAATACACTATGGTCTGGATGGTGTCTTTTTTTCTCGGCGCAATCCTTTCCTCTGATCATGTTGCTGAGGGGATTGGTTTCGTTCCCCTTTCATTCCTTTGCACTGCTTGTATTTGTTATAGGAATTACCTAATGTCAGCTAAATCATTTTTTATCTTTCCCCTTTGGTGCTCGATCTCTTCAAATTCCTCGACTGTGCGATCMTGTACTCTCTCTGTGACAAGATCGACATCGTCCCCAGTGATTGTGTACTCTAGTATTTTCTTATGCACATTGTCCTTCTTGCACGACCCCCCCTGTATGTATAATTGGCTTCTTGGGTGGCCTTGTTTCTTGTTGAGTGGATTTCGAAGGGGTTTCTTATGTCAATGTGTCCCCCCTTCCTTATTCTTCCTGCGTCGGGGCAATGTCCTTTTTCCCTGATTGCACATCCTTCTTTAGAGCACTGCCCTTCTTCTACTATGTTGTATTTTGACTGGGATTCCCTTGTTGTGTTGGATTTTTGGGTGCAATGTTGTCTCCTACAGGTGTCTTAGATGAACCTAATTATACCTCCTTGCCCTTTGGAATTTCCTTGGTGATGACCAGGATCTTCCAGTCATCCTGCTAGTCTTGCATCGCCATTTCAGCTTCCTCTTCCTTGATGTAGAACCAAAGTTGTAAACATTCCTTTATTGTATCCCTATGTGCCTAGATCCACATATTGTGGCGCATAGCCCTAAATTTGGCTATACCTTGAAACTATGTAACCACTTCCAAAGTTATCCTCCAAGTGTTAGGTATATTATCCTGGATGTCAGTTAGGTACCGTGCAAAGGTACCCACGTTGCCACTTCTTCTATTGGGGTACGATGTGCTCCCCATGGATGTGTATCATTCTACGTGGCAATTACCTACTCTATCATAGAAATAAGAGTAGGGAGGCTCCTTCCACTCAATGAGTGCTATTAGAATCAACAACCAGGAATAGTGGAACTATGTTCCCAAGTCTTGTGCATCCTTGTAGTCATCGAGGAACAGGTTCAACAAATATGGGCCCAGTTGAGAATGGTGTTATTTACACACTAAGCTGCAGCTGCGACAACCCCTACAGGGACCTCCTCCTTGCGACACTTGTGTAGAAATTTGCACGTCATTGGGCTTGTGGCCATCCTGGTGGTTGTGTCACTGAGTATTTTGATGATGATCCCACGTGAGCCTCTCTTTGTCATGTATTTTTTCTTCATTTCTTCGTCGAGAGACTTTTACTTTGTCTTTTCATCTAGGTACTGCGCATGAATCTCTCTCATTGATGGAAAACCTGTGATGAACACGATGAGTTCTACATCGATGGAGAAAAATTATTCCATCTATAATAAGCCTCCATGGAGGACTACCATCAACTTCTTGACATATTTATTCACTTATTTCCCCCTCCCAAAGTGGGGAATCTCGATAAGGTTTAGAATCCCTATGTTTTCTAGGTATGTCACCCATTGTTTTAGCTCCATCATGGGGTCTCCAAATGAGCCTCTATCGATGTTATCCATGTATACTTGCTATGAAAATTATGGGAATTTTTTGTTGTCAGCCACATCGTGGTCCAAGTACCTTAGCCTTTCCATGCACCCCAGTAGGTTTGGCATGGCTTGCACCCCCTTTGGAATGCACGACATCACAATTGATGCATTGGGATGCTTGCGTGGGGACCACCTGATAGTTTGTTTTCCCTTTCTTCTTACTGGCATTGTAGAGGTCCCATTCTCTGTCTCTCTCTATTCCTCACCTGAATCTGACTGCCTTGTAATATCTTCAATATGTCCTTCATTCTTTTGCATGAAACTTTCTCCAGGTTGTGGTATCGTCGTGTCAGACTCTGTCTGCTCACTATTGTCTCCATTTGTTCTGTGGGATGCTTCGACCCTCACAAGTTGATGTGGGTTTCCTGTGGTGACTGGTTCGTGCCTATGCACATTGTCGTGCATTTCAATCCCCATCCTGACTTTTTTCTAATGTCGGGGATTTTTATTCTTCTTCTACTAGTGTGTAAGTCACTGGTTCAATCTTTAGTGAGGGAATTGCATTGACATTGACAATTTCCTCTCTATGTGCCATTTCCTGTGTCACCTCTACAGTTTCTTGTGGTGACCTAAGGATGCTTCTGGTTTTGTGTGCTAGTTGGCTTGGTGTTCCAACCTTTGGAGGTGCCATCATGGGAACTCTTTTTTTTTGGATTGAGGTTCAGTTGCTTCAAATATCTATACTCTCTTGTTTTCCTCTCATCTTTGGCTTCACAGGCTTGCGAGTTTGAAATTTCATAATAAGTCTTATTTGGTCCACATTCCCCCTTTATATAGAAGTTTTCATTATTTCCCTAAATCATCTCAGAGAAGATTCTTTGGCTATGATTAATGCATTGAATCTTGTCAATTACGCTTCATTCAATTCCAGAAATTCCCCAATTTGAGCCTTTTTTTCCCTAACAGTCGTTTTTGGATTTTCCGACCATTGGCCCCTTTTTCAATGCACTGTACTTTTCCTTGGTGCATCATGACTTTTCCTTAGTGTGTCATGACTTTTCCTTAGTGCGTGGTGTTTTTATTTATGTCAACCATATGTTGTGCGTGGTCAGTTTTTCTTTTTGTCACGCTGATTCCATTATTTTTGTGCACAATGTTTCAAAATATTTTTGTATTTTCTTTCTTTTCTATTTTTGTTTTTCTTTTTCCCCCTTATTCTCCTTTTTATTTTCTTTTCTCATTTTTCTATCCTAATATATCCTATAGTACACTATCTACATGCCTTTCAGAGATGATTTTAGGGGCTAAATTTCTCTCATGGGCTAATTTTCCATGGTTTTTCCCAAAAAAAGATTCGTTGTTCTAAAAATGATTCGCCCAAATTTTATAAGATAAAATTATTTTACCTTAAAAACCGCCAAAATTTTATACAAAATATATAGAATCCTTAGAAATTTGAATATTTTTACAAAAATATCGCCAAACATTTATAGTTGGCATATGAAGGATTACTAAGATTCACCAAGGTTTCTACATTTTAAAATAAATTTCCATCCTTAAAATCATCCCTGATGCCTTTCTCACTACGTTGTAACTTCTAAGGGTTAGGAGGTCAACTGTCCTTGTATAGTTTCAATTGACACCCGTTGATCATTCCTTTCAGTTATGTTCTTCCCAATTCCTTTAGTTGAAAAAATCCCCCATCTTTGATAGTCTTTACATCATATGGCCCTAACCAATGCATTCTAAATTTACCAGGATCTTGAAAAAATTTATTGTCATAGAGAAAGACTAGGTCTCCCTCCTTAAAAATCTTCTTCTTAATATGTCTAGCATCCTAAGCTTTGTCTCTTTTCTTCTTTACTTCCTGGTGAAATCCTTCTAGAATCTTGTCCTCTTTCATATCCATCAGTTGATTCAACCTCTCCTTTACTGTGCCTCTTTCTATCACGTTGGTAATTGTTTATATGGGAAGACGGGGTACCAAAAATTCTAATGGTACCCCTGCTTCTTTCCCATACACCAATCTGAATGGTTTATGTTATGTCAACTTCTTACATGTGGTCCTATATGCCCATATTACTACTTGTATTTTCAAGTCCAAATCATCCCTGTTGACATTGCAGATCTTTGTCAGAGAATTTTTCAAGATTTTATTGAAGGCTTCTATTGTTCCATTTTCCCGAGGTTGATATTGTGTACTCTTCTTGTGATATACTTAAAAGTCCTCAGTCATAGCCTTGATGGTATTGTTGATAAAATCCTTGGAAATCCAAATCTAGTGATCACTTGCTCGAACATTAAGTGTGTTGTTGTATCTGCTCTGCAATCTTTTACTGGTGTTGTTTCTTCCCATCTTGTTAAGTATTTTTTTGCAGTAATGATATATCTAGCTCCTGATATTTTTATTGGTGTATTGATTGGTCCCACAAAGTCTATTTCCCATTTTTCAAATACCTTCAAGGTTACATGTTGTCTTAGAGGCATCTCATCCCTTCTGTTAGGTTTTCCAACCACTGACATACATCACATTTTTGGAAATATTCCTTGGCATCTCTATGGACTATTGGCCATAATAACATTATGTGAAATACCTTCTGAGTAGTAGATTTCCCTTCATAGTGTCCTCCAGTTATACCTTGATGAGCTTCTGCCAAAATTTTGGGCCTTTCATGTTCTAATACACACCTTATAAAAATACTATTTGTGCCCATCTTATATAAGCGTCCTGCAATAAGTTGATAGTCTGCAGCTCTGAATACCATATTTTTCTTTTGTGCAGTGATAAACTCTTGTGGAAAAACCCCTGTACTTAAGTATTCAATAATATCAGAAAAGTATTCATCAACTATCTGTATTGAAAACAACTATGCATTAGGGAAGTTGTTTTCCAAGTTGGTAGGTTCTTCTCCATTAGTTACCCTTGAAAGGGGATTAGATCCTGCATTCAACTTCCCTAGCTTGACTATTACTTGGAAATCAAATTCTTGGAATAACAATAGACATATATAGATCCTCCCCCCAACACTGGATTGTTAACTAGATATTTGAGGGCAGAATGGTCTGTGAACATCTTAAAGTGTTTACTGAGTAAGTAGTTACTAAACTTTTGAAGTGCATATACCATGGCTAGGCCTTCTCTTTTTGTGGTGTTGTAATTATGCTTTGATTCTAACAATTTTATTTTTGCAAAGGCTATAGGGTAGTCTAATTCCCCTGCTCCTAGTTGTGCCATAATTTCTCCAAGTGATATCGCTGATGCATCTACATGCAAATGAAATGAATTTTCCCAATTTGGGAATACTAGGATAGGTGTTTTGACCATATTTTATTTTAAAGTGTATAACCCTTGATGACATTCCTCATTCCACTGGAATATGATATCCTTATTTAACAATTTTTCCATTGGCACAGTAATCTGCGCATAGCCCTTTATAAATTTCTTGTAATAGCTTGTATGTCCCAGTGTTTCTCTTAACTGGTGCACTAACCTTGGTGGCATTAAATTGGCAATGAAAAAAATCTTAGCAGTGCCACTAGAAAACTTGTTACAGACTATATGTCCCAATAGTATTCCAAAAGGTGTCCCAAAAATGTATTTCTTAATATTCAATGATATCTGACATTGCCTGCATATTTCCAACATTATCCTTAATACTTATACATGGTCCTTTAACAAACTATATATAGTCCAGTCATCTATATATAGTTCTAAAAACTTATGTATGAATTCCTTAAAAGAAGCTATTACTACTCTTGAAAATATGGTTGGTGCATTCTTCAGCCCAAATGGCATGACTATGTATTGATAGGGTCCCCATTTTGTAGAAAAAGTAGTCTTATACCTGTCCTCTAGAGCTACTTTGATTTGATGGTAATCTGGAAATCCATATGTAAATGGACATGCTTCATGGCCTCCCGCATTCTCTAAGACTTCATCTATAAAAGGGATTGGGAAAGGGTCATGTAAGGAAGAATCATTAAGTTTCCTCAGATCTACACATATCCTTATCCTCCCTTGTTTCTTTTCTTGGACTACCATAGGACTTATCCATTCATATTCCTCTACTGGTTCTATGATACCATCTTCCAACATTCTGCCAATTTCTTCCTTCACTTTCTTCTTATACACTGGATTTAGTCTGTAAGGTCTCTGTCTGACATGTCTTTCCTCAGGTTTGAGAGGTATTTTCATCTCTCGTGCTATGCATTTAATCTCTATAAAGTTCGTTGGGAACATGTCACTATATTCACACAATAACTCTACTATTCTTTCTAATGTTTGTTCATCCCAATAGTCTCCAATACTTGACATTTTAGGATTTTTCAGTTTTCCCAGTGTTGACTTTCTTCATCTTGATTAGTGAAAAAAATATTTTTGACTCCAGAGATGGACCTTCCACCTCTCTTTCTCCTTCAATTTCTATAATCTAAATATTTCACAGGTCATCATCATCTGGTGCTTCCTCTTCAACATGATAGAATGACAATAGTTCTTCAATTATCTGTCTATTTTTTTGTTGATATTTTTTCATGAGTTCAACCTCTGGTTCATCAATAAATATCACTCCTCTTATCTCCTTCAGTGTTGAATCAATGTTGGGGTTCTCATGTTCAATTGATAAAGTTACTACAAAATTTTGCTGTAAGGTTGTCCATTTTGTAGTACCTCTATGCATGTCCTGGTCTACATACCAGTTCTCTTGGATTCCTTCCAATGTATGGATAAAGTGATGAGGCCATTATTTTGGTGGTGTCATCCTCCATTATGTTATGAACTTCTCCACGTGTTCTTCTGGTGTTCCTTTTCCATCATACCTATTCATTTTATTGCTACCTTGTTCTGTGTCGAATATAATGCACAATAGTTGTTTACATTGGTACTAGTCTTGAATTGTTTCTTTGTGTGCACCCCACCATATTGCAGGTGTGTACTTGAGTGAAATATCTAGGGATAAGAGCCTATGATTTTCTAATACTTCTTCTTCATATTTTGTAAAAAATTCCCCTAGGTCATTTACCCCATGAAAACTGGGAGGTTCTCTTATCTTTGTACCAACCCATCTTACTACGTAGTATATTCATGCACACCTTCTTGTGGAAACTTCATGTAATCATTTTTGCCAATTCTCCAAACTTGTATCTGAGTCGGAAGAACATGATGTGATTCTTATCCAGCGGATTAACCCATCTACAGTTGGGTTAACATAATCTTCTTCTCGTGCAATGGTTCTGTACAACTTCTTTATTTCCTCTAGATCTGTGAAAATGGGTTCTACAAACCTTTCTCCTTGTGAAGGATCCAATGACGCAATGACTTTATATTCACCTCATTAAAACTTCATTTTCCTTGTCTTCAAATTCATTATGGACTAGTTATCAAATGCCCATTCCAAACCAAGCAATGCCAGATAAGGTGTTGTGCCATCTAGTATCTCTATTACTTCAAAATCTTCCATAGTGTGCTTTTCATCCAAATCGAATATCACGCCTTAAGTCTTCCAATCGGTAGCACTATGCGTTGATTTGATAATTTCAACTGGACAGGTGAATAGCCTAGTGTTGGTTCTCCCATGCACTACCATGTATTCTTAGGTAAAACATTTACTTCATAGCCTAAGTCCAGTATAATATCACCCATCTTAAAGTCTCCAATCTTGGCATTCAGTCTGAATTCTCTTCTTGTCCTTCTTCTTGTGCGGAGACGATTGATTGTTTTGTGATCTACTTTTCCTTCTTCCTTTATATTACATATTTATAGCCTATTTTGCAAGATCTTGATAGATGATGGGTCATTCAATAGTTTAACACATTATTGAAGATATCTTTTTATGTTACTTACTTGCTCTAGAGGTTGTTATTCACAGGTGTGAACCATTGAGGAGAGAATTTCATACATCAGAGAGTTATGATTTTTCTATGCAACTGAAGTAGACGTAATGTTTTTCTTGAGAAACTCATGTCTTTCCTCCTTGAATGTTTCATTTTATTTCCACGCATCAAATTTCTTTTGTGGTTCAATATTCTTCTTCACCCATTAATGGTGTGCTAGATCTTGTCTTACTGTGTCATTTCTTGTATTATATCCTCCTCGTGTGACTATGTCGATGTTTCTTCCATCATACCTGGCTTCTGTAGAAATCCAATGTACATTCTAGTTGTTTTGGTTCCTCTTTTCTTGGATCTTTCCCAAGAGTGTTGTATAGTCTTTTGTATCATGGTCTGATGTGCAAAAATACATACATGTTGATGATGGAAGTGGGTATTCCCTTGCATAATTTCCTGGTTTTTGGAAGTTGTGGCACACTACTGGACCTCTACCTCATCCAAATCCTCCTCTACCTTGTCCTCCACCTATGTATCCACGTCGATCTCCTCGCGGTGCATTGTCTTGAGGTACCTGATTGTACTGTGTAGGGTTATATTGTGGTTGTGTGTTGTTGTATTATGGTTGTGCATTGTTATACTATTGATGTGAATTGTTATATGGTGGAGGTATCTGGTTGAAATGAGGTGAAAATTTCCCTATCATAATTTCTTCTTACACCATATAAGTATATGAAGTTCTTTCTCTCATCGGCTCCATTGTCCTACAATATTTATCATCATGACCTATTGACTTGCAAAAATTGGAGTATGAACTTTTTGGTACTATCTGATACTTATACATCATTGGACAATGATATGGATCATTCCCATGTGTTTTAAAAATATCGCACCATGGTCCTACTATTGGAAAAGGGTTTGGTACTCCTATTTCCATGTATTGTGTGAAAGTTGGACATTTGTTCTTATGGTGTCCTTATGTCCTTCATGTGGTACACCAAACAACTTCTCTTTTCTCTTTTCCCTTATTTTGGTTAAGCTGAAATGTTAGATTATTCATATCCTTCTTCATCTCCTCTATTGCTAGATCTACCTTCTAATATTGGTTCTCTTCCAGTTGTAAGGCTGCCTGTAGAGCCTTTGCCTGGGTTTGGAACTTTTGTTGTCTTAATGGGTATTTCAAATGTGGTATCAGTGAGTTCACAAATATATGTCTATGTTTCATGTCAGTAATTTCATACTTCATCTTACCTTTCAATCATTTAAACCTCTGAACAATCTCCCAAACAGACTCACCTAGTTTTTTCCTGATTTCAATAATCTCATTCATGTACTCGTCCTCTAAGTTGGGCTTCTGAAATTCATTTATCAATAGTTTTTTCACATATACAATAGTCCTTGTTACTCCTGGTGGACTATTTTCATATAGGCTCATGTACCAATCAAGTGCGTGGTATCTTAGCATGATAGATAAATGTTCAAGTTTTGTATCCTCATCTATTATCTACTTTGCTTCCCAGATATTCTCACAGATGAATAAGTTCTTTTCAAGGTCCTATGATGCCTCTCCCTGAAATTATGGTAACCTTATCGTGGGATCATGTCCTACCATTTTGAACTGTGTTGAACTACTAACTCTGTGTAGTGTAGATATTTGACTATTACTTCCTAAACTGTCTCCTCCATTTGCTTCTCCTTGTTTGGATGTGTTTCTTGTTTCCTTTCTTGCACTAAAATTTGGTTGTCTAAATGTTGGTGTCCTTTATGGTGTGTTATTCACACATGGGGTTATAGGTTCCACACTGATGGTGACCTGTAATGGAGTTATGCTTTCTATTCCTACCCTTGGACCTCCTATTTTCATTTCATATGTTGCATGTAGGATTTCATCAATCTACTCAACCTAGAGATCCTCTACATCTTCTTCATCACCTGTCAAGCCCTCTCTATCAGCTATGGATCTCTTCTTGTTATTCATCTTATATTGGTAAGGTAATCCACTACGTTTCTTTATAGTTGTTTCCATTATTTGGTATTCCTCCATCATGATTGGGTCCATGGCCTCCTCTTTCTTTCCCTTATCCATTTATTCCTCCATTTCTCCACCTCTTGCTAGTGCTTCCCCCCTTTCCCCATGAACACAGGGAATTTTAGTTGTCTGATTCCATGGTCATCACACCATTGTTATACAATAAAATATTGATTGAAGTATACAATGATCTAATATACCTACCTCTAGGTCCTTTTAGAAAATCCCTCTCTACTGTGTTGTAAGACTTTGCGGTATCTACTGCAAATTCAGTGATAAACCCTGCAAAAATATTGTCTAACCAAAAATCTATTACGCGCGTACATTTGTTGTTAACTTGTTGTAACTGCATGATCTCCACATGACTCCACTCTAATTGTATGATTTGATTTGTTGGCTGGTTGTATTTTAACCTCAATAGACACTCCTGCAATAAATGAAGGAAATCACAAAAAAATACCTCATGCATGTCGCTAATCATGTATTTTTCCAGATATTTGTGTGGTGTTAACTTAGGTCTTTTGTTATCCTTCTGTGAAAACTCAAGTTCCTTTATTTTCAATCATATTTCAATATTCTCCTTCGTTGGATTCCATGGCCTTAACATTATTTTTTATACCTTCATTCTTTGCATGCTTCTTATATAGATCATGTCCACTCAATCCCATGAAGTTCCAGCAGGAAACATAACCATTTTTTGGGTTTAATATCTCATTCACTCTTGATATGACCTAGTTTTGGATCTCAACAAGTTTCCAACAAAAATCTATAAAACTATCGGCCCTCCTGGTAAACCAAAAGGCAACATAGTGCACAGAGTGCACTGTGCAGTCTCACCCAAGATAGATCTATGGGTGACTGCAATGCTCAAGTTCTTACAGTCTTGGAATGAGTGGGGATATAGGATTGTATTCTATCTTCTTCATGCATTGATTCAATTATTCATCCTAATATTCTTAGGATTCATTCATCTTTTAATCCCATGCATGCATTCTAATAGATCTAGATTAACCATTCATTCATCAGATAACCATTAACATAAAGTAAACATGTAAGAAAAATTATAGATAACACAAGTTTTACCGTGGTTCACCCCCTCCTGGGCTACGTCCATAAATATTTTGTTGGATTACTGAGAGGGGGGGTGAATCAGTAATAGAGAAATTCAATCCTTTTTAACCATAATATGCAAGTGTTATATCAATGTAGCATTATCATCCAATGGTTGCAGAGTAAATAAACAATGAACAAATGAGAAATCATACAAATACACATACACAATACACCAGTGCTTTTATGTGGAAACCTAAAGAGGGAGAAAAATACAGAATGTTTTTTCTTATATGTCTTTAAGAATTACATTCATTGGAAGCACTGACTTCCTTTTTTTTCTAGCTACAACTAGAAGGAGGATCCAAACCCCTAGTTTCTCAAGCTACAACCTGAGGGAAGATCCAACTCCCCAATTCTCTGGCTACAACCAGAAGGAGGCCACAACCCCCTATGTTCTTTAGCTACAACCAGAATGTGGCTACAAACACCTTTCCTTGCCCTGTCCAACCGCCATGACGTATAAGTAGAATGATGGAACCACTGTCACACTATCACTATGAGATATATTGCTTTAAAATTGTACCAAACAACTTGCACCAAACAACCTGTACCAATAACCTGAACCATGCATCAACCTGTACCTCAACCTGTAATCAACCTGTACCATAAAAAAATGCATCAACCATGCACCAATCTGTAAGCAACCTGTACCATAAAAAAGTGCATCAACCATGCACCAACATGTACCATGAACAAGTGCATCAACCATGCACCAAACATGTACAAATAACCTATCCAAACAACCTATCACAACAACCTATCTGATCAATCTTATCAACCAAATCAAACTTACTCACCAAGATCAATCACCAAGACAACTCTCAAAGATGTGCATCAACCAAGTATAACATAACAAATCATAATCATCACCAAGATCAATATGTGCTTCTAATAATATGCCAATACAAGTATGCTACATCATCCATAAACCATGTGTCAACAATACTACTAACAAGTGCCTCCAACCATGTATGAAGTATGTACCAATCATGCATCAACTACTCATCAACTATGACTCATCAAGATGTGCTAACATCATCAACTATACACCTCATGTATGTGCCAACTCATCAACTACTTGTCTCAACCATGTACCCAACATGTACCTCAACCAAAAGCCCTCATAAATTTCATCATCCAAATATTATTTGTAACTTTGTAATAGAACTGGTGTATATGATCACATACCTTCAAACCTTCCTTAACTTTAACAACAAGAGACTAGAATTTTCATCAAACTTTACTTTAGTCTCACATGACTAGTTTTGGATTAGTCAACAACCCTAACTTGAAATAATCATAAATATGTACCTATAATGAATAAAGATATGAAAATAGTACATAATTTTATTCAGTGTGTTTTATGAAATTCCTCCAAGTGTCACTACTTGGAACCTCTCAAAAAAGGAGTTATAGCAAAAATGGCATACCTTGTTGAATTTTGGCTTATTCTAGAGAGCGAACTTGTAGAGAGTGCCCCGCATAGAATATTTGTTGTATGTATCTGAAAATGTTACAAATAATACTAAATAATTTACTATAACCAACACATTTTGTATTACTTAATTTGGATAATTTATGAAGAGGTTATGACGTTTTTACCCGAAACACCTATTTTAGACTAGTTTCAGGACTAGCCACAAACCCTATTTTCCACGTAGTGTAACTCCATAAATAAAACGACCCACAAGATGAAATTCATACCACAGATACTTGGTTATGTTTATTCAATGGCATCCCAATTACATGGTCTGAATCATTCTATAAAACATTTTATTGTGAAAATGGTGAGATGACCTGTAAATAGCATACCTTAGAAAGCATCATCAAAAAAATTTATCCTCCCTTGAATTTCAGCCTTCTTTCATTCACATTCCCTCTGAAATTAGGCTTAGATATCCTTTGTTTACTTCATTAACATGTATATATTCAATATTCTCAAGTGTGATTAAAATGAGAGAGTCTTTCCTCTTATTTATACTTTCATGTAGCTTCCTCAAGGGGTTGCCTTTTAACCATCTTAACCCACTTTCCTTATTTTAGGGTTAACCAACCTCTGACCACTTGTCCAATTAGTAATTTATCCATTAACTTTATTATTTAAATAATTTATTTTGTATCCACTTTGAATTATAGTACACTCATCACTTCACATTTTCTCAAGGGGTTACCTTTGAACCATCTTAAACCACTTTCCTTCTTTTAGGGATAACCCACTTCTAACCACTTGTCCACTTAGTAATTTCTGCATTAACTTTATTATTTAAATTATTTTGTTTTGTATTCAATTTGAATTATAGTATACTAATCACTTCACTTTATTATTTTCCTTCTAAAATATCTTAAACCACTTTGACTACTTTGACCTTTTGGGGCTTCTAGATGACTCATGAGGGTTCTCCAACTTCACATGGTCATAAATCTCTAACCGTGAGGAGTTATGTGATGTTCCACATACCACTGGAAATGGAATAACATGTAATATCCATCTAGAATATTATTTCCTACAAATAAATAAAAAATCATACCATTATCCATCAAACAAACTTGGGTCCATTACCCAAACCCGAGTTCTCCAACTTCTCATGGCCATAACTCTCTAACCGTGACACGTTATGTGACGTTCCACATACCACTAGAAATGGAATGACATGTACTATCCATATAGAATAGTATTATCTTAAAATATATTAAAACTCATACCATTATGCATGAAACAATGTTGGGTCCATTACCCAAACCTTTGTGCTACCAGAATTTGCTACAAGAATTTCTCCAAGGGTTGACATCAATCAAGGGTTGAAATAAATCTACAATATCACTCTCCAATGGTTGAAATAAATGGAAACCAACAATCCACACCAATGTTCCATCAACCTAATCTAATTGTCTAACAATCTCCCCCTTTGGCATTGATGGCAACACTTAGTCATGATAACATTCATCATTATACTCCTCATCAATGTTTCTATCTCTCCCCTTTGACATCAATGGAAAATGGTATCTCCATTTGGGGCTGATCCCCCTAACTGAACTCTCCTTGGGTTGCTCTGATACCACCCCTGTCTACATGCCTCTGTTCTCTCTCTCCAATCATTTCTATCATGTATCTGATAAATCTCTCCCCTTTGTCATCAATGGAAAATGTATCTTTCCATCCGAGATTACTCCCCTTAACTGAAATGTCCTTGGGGATACTTCCCCTAATTGAACTCTTCCTGAAACTGATCCCCCAACCTGAATTGTCCTCTTTATGGTGCTTCCTCATGTAAATATAAGACATATAAGATAAGGATTCAAAATCATTCATTTTGGAGTAGAAGTTACTTTGAGTCTCTGGCGAAAATACTCAAAGGCTTCCCTTGGAAGTGGTTTTGTAAAGATATCTGTCACTTGTTATTTTGTGCCCACATATTCAACTTTGATGTTCTTCTCTTCAACTTGTCCCCGTAAAAATTTATACTTTATTGGAATGTGCTTCTTCTTGGAGTGCATCACCGAGTTCTTTGAGATACTAATGGTGTTTGTATTATCACAATAGATTGGAATGGGTTCATCATACTCAACCTGTATATCTAACTAGAACGTTTCTCCACTAGTGATTTGTCGGTCATCAATGCAACCTTCCCAGTCTACATCTATGTAGGCAATAAGTGATAGATCCTTTCCTTTTGGATACCATAATCCAAACTTTTATGTTCCTTTGAGATATCTTAAAATCCTATTTTCTGCTAAGACATGTGATTTCTTTGGTTTTGCTTGAAATCATGCCACTTGTCCAACTTCCTGCATTACATCTGGTATAGATGTTGTCACATATAGTAAGCAACCAATCATTGAACTGTATTGCCTTTGGTCTATAGACTTTGAATCATCATATTTTCTCAACTTGCAACTGGTTTGCAATCTTCCATTCCAAACCTCTTTAGAATTTATATGATATACTTAACTTGAGAAATATAAATTCCTTTGTTTATTTGACATATCTGAAGACCCAGAAAGAAGCTGGATAGTTCTCCAATTAATGGAATTTTGAATTCATTATGCATATCCTTTTCAAATTTCTAGCTTAACCTGTCATTAGTAGTTCCAAAAACAATATCATCAACATAAATTTCAATTAATAAAATACTACCTTGAGTTACCTTGATGTAGAAGTTGTTGTCTGTGCTTCGTTTCCATAGTTCGTAGGGAGTTTTGTCATTTTTGTTTCTAAGAATTACTCTGTTTTGAATGTGAACTGTTGTATGCACTACATGTTTCCAAAACATATCTGTCAATTTGGAATCCATTAGCATTGTTCAAGCCATTTCCTTTGTAATTATCATCCATTATGATAATGTTCATTTGTCTCTGAACCACTATTTGAACCAATATATGAATCCATGCTCTAGTCCATACTGTCCAAGACTCTACTTGAGAAATTGTCCATAATGTTGACCCATTTATCACTACACTATCATGAAGTATTGATTAATCCATCAAATTTTACTTCTACTAATTGACTACTCTGGATCTATCTTCTCAAACTCTACAAGATGCTCGAAGGATGGTTCTTTGGTCTATCACAACTATCGCATAGACTTCCCTTGTCTAATATTCATATTACTTGGGAGTCTCTAAGTCGTATGGCTCAGAACAATTCCTTCTCTGATGTGTATTCATCATCATCTTCATTGGTAGATTCATCATCTCTCTCATCTCTGACTTCTTTCTTTACTCTGTGGATTCATCTTTCACTACAATGCCTCAAAGTACAATATCTTGAACTTGTTCCTTGTTTACATGTCCTTCTTTTCTTTCAGTTATTTTCAAAACCTTTTTGTATCTGATATATTTATTTTTATCTATAGAATTTTCTTCATCTCGATTTATTTCCAATCTTGTGATCTCTGGGACCTGGTCTTTGTTCACTTGTTCTTCATGTTTTAGTATCCATACTTTCTTATATCTAATATCAGTGTTCTCTTTCATGGAAGTATCGACCATGCTTCTACAATCACTAGCTATGTCTCCATAGTTATGACATTTCTAACATTCAATGTTACATGGGGCCACATATGCACTTCTTGCTTGAACATTTCTTTTATAATCCTTGCAATCTGCAACCTTATATCCAAAATTAGTACAATAAAAACAATGACCATAAAAAAAAATTGCATACTTGGGAGTGAATGATATTCTTTGTGGTGTAGCCCTTCTGAATTTATGCCTTGACTGATCATGATCATAATTGAAGCTTCTTTGTGGCTTGAAAATGAATGGTCTTCTTGAAGATGTATCTTCAATACTTTTCTTATATTCGGGTTGACCATGATTCCTTCCTTTGAGTACTTCTACATAACTCTTTCTATTTTCTTCATTATTATTTTCTAGCAACCTTGAGTGCCTCTCTTCATTCTCTATAACTGATGTGGATGTTTATGTCTCTTCAATGTTATTATTGAACTTGACGATTTTACTTCTCAATGTGACAACTTCTTCAAGCTTCTCAACCTCTTATTCTTTCTTCATTATCTGAGACTTCATGACTTCTTTTATTATTTTTGCTTCTTCAAGATGAATTTTTAATGTGATTATTTCTTCTTCAAGTCCTTTCTCTTCTTGACCAAACTCTGCCTCAAGATGGTTTAGATCGTTAGTTCTTTCCTTAAGATGATTTGTCAATATCTTCTCTCTCATTTCTACTTCTTCCTTCTGTGCTTCTATGTTGGATTCCAAATACTGCTTTTGATATTCAAGATTTTCTTCGATATTTCTTGCTTCTTCTAGTTGAGTTCTTAATTTCTCAATGACCTATTGGGATTCTTCAAAATGTGAACACTTTCCTTTTGTTTCATTGATTCTTTCCTTAGTGACTTGTTTTCTTCTCTTAGTTCATCTAAAGAACTAATCAATTCATTGGTGATTATTCACTCTTCATCTTATGAATCTATTTGACATGGTGAACATAATTATTCTCGATCTGTATCTTCATCTTCTTTGGAATTTTTTGAATCTGCGATGGGTGAAGAATATATGTCATGTAACTTATCCCAAATTTCTTTGGCTGATGAACATTTACCAACCTTTTCTCTTACCAGATTAGGTAATCCTTCCCAGATGAAATCCATTGATATTTTGTTATTCTTATTCAATTCCTTCTTGGTTGCAGTCTTTTCCCTTTTTGAACTATCATATCCTGTAACAACTGATAGAAAAATATAAAGTTGCCTGTAAAAATACTTTCATCCTTCTGCTCCACATCTCATAATTAAAACCATTCTGACCATTAAACATTGGTACTCCATTCTCAAAATAATCCATTATCTCCTCATGTAAATATAAGACATATAAGATAAGGATTCAAAATCATTCATTTTGGAGTAGAAATTACTTTGAGTCTCTGGCAAAAATACTCTAAGGCTTCCCTTGGAAGTGGTTTTGTAAAGATGTCTACCACTTGTTCTTTTGTGCCCACATATTCAACTTTGATGTTCTTCTCTTCAACTTGTCCCTGTAAAAATTTATACTTTATTGGAATGTTCTTCTTCTTGGAGTGCATCATCGATTTCTTTGAGATACTGATGGCATTTGTATTATCACAATAGATTGGAATGGGCTCATCATACTCAACCTGTATATCTAACTAGAATGATTCTCCACTGGTGATTTGTCGGTCATCAATGCAACCTTCCCAGTCTGCATCTGTGTAGGCAATAAGTGATAGATCCTTTCCTTTTGGATACCATAATTCAAACTCTTATGTTCCTTTGAGATATCTGAAAATCCTATTTTTTGCTAAGACATGTGATTCCTTTGGTGTTGCTTGAAATCATGCCACTTGTCCAACTTCCTGCATTACATTTGGTCTAGATGTTGTCACATATAGTAAGAAACCAATCATTGACCTATATTTCCAATGGTCTGTAGACTTTGAATCATCACATTTTCTCAACTTGCAACTGGTTTGCAATCTTCCATTCCAAAACTCTTTAGAATATATATGATATACTTAATTTGAGAAATAAAAATTCCTTGGTTTATTTGACATATCTGAAGACCTAGAAAGAAGCTGGATAGTTCTCCAAGTAATGGAATTTCAAATTCATTATGCATATCCTTTTCAAATTTCTAGCTTAACCTATCATTAGTACTTCCAAAAACAATATCATCAACATAAATTTCAATTAATAAAATACTACCTTGAGTTACCTTGATGTAGAGGTTGTTGTCTGTGCTTTGTTTCCATAGTTCGTAGGGAGTTTTGTCATTTTTGTTTCTGAGCATTACTCTGTTTTGAATGTGAATTGTTGTATGCACTGCATGTTTCCAAAACATATCTGCCAATTTGGAATCCATTATCATTGTTCAAGACATTTCCTTTGTAATTATCACACATTATGATAATGTTCCTTTGTCTTTGAACCACTATTTGAACCAATATATGAATCCATTATCTATTCCATACTGTCCATACTATCCAAGACTCTACTTGAGAAATTGTCCATAATGATGACCCATTTATCACATTACTATCATGAAGTATTGATTAATCCATCAAAGTGTACTTCTACTAACTAACTGCTCTGGATCTATCTTCTCAAACACTGCAAGTTGCTCAAAGGATGGTTCTTTGGTCTATCACAACTATCACATAGACTCCCCTTGTCTAATATTCATATTACTTGGGAGTCTCTAAGTCAGATGGATCATAACAATTCCTACTTTGATGTGTATTCACCATCATATTCATTTGTAGATTCATCATCTCTCTCAACTCTGACTTCTTTCTTTAGTCTATGGATTCATCTTTCACTACAATGCCTGAAAGTATGATCTCTTGAACCTGTTCCTTATTTACATGTCCTTCTTTTCTTTTAGTTATTTTAAAAATCCTTCTGTATCTGACATATTTATTTTTATCTATAGAATTTTCTTCATCTCATTTTATTGCCACTCTTGCGATCTCTGGGACCTGGTCTTTGTTTACCTGTTCTTCATGTTTTCTTATCCATACTTTCTTATATATGATATTAGTTTTCTCTTTCATGGAAGTATTGATCATGCTTCTACAATCACTAGCTATGTGTCCATAGTTATGACATTTGTAGCATTCAATGTTATGTGGGGCCACATATGCACTTCTTGCTTGAACATTTATTTTATAATCCTTGCAATCTGCAACCTTATGTCCAAAATTAGTACAATAAAAACAATGACCATAAAATAAATTTGCATACTTGGGAGTGAATGATATTTTTTGTGGTATATCCCTTCTGAATTTCTTCCTTGACTGATCATGATCATTATTGAAGCTTCTTTGTGGCTTGAACATGAATGGTATTCGTGAAGATGTATCTTCAATAGTTTTCTTAGATTCAGGTTGACCATGATTCCTATTAACCCAACTTAGTAATTTATCCATTAACTTTATTATTTAAATAATTTATTTTGTATTCAATTTGATTTATAGTATACTCATCACTTCACTTTATTATTTACATTCTAAAATCTCTTAAACACCTTTGACTACTTTGACCTTTTGGGGCTTCTAGATGACTCATGAGGGTTCTCCAACTTCGCATGGCCATAACTCTCTAACCATGAGAAGTTATGCGACGTTCCACATACCACTGGAAGTGGAATGAAATTTACTATACATCTATAACATTCTTTCCTACAAATATATCAAAACTCATACCATTATCCATCAAACAAACTTGGGTCCATTGCCCAAACTTGGGTTCTCCAACTTCTCATGGCCATAACTCTCTAACTATGAGGAGTTATGTGATGTTACACATACCACTAGAAATGGAATGACATGTACTATCCATATAGAATATTATTATCTTCAAATATATTAAAACTCATACCATTATACATGAAACAACCTTGGGTCCATTATCCAAACCTTTGTGATACCGGAATTCGCTACCGGACTTTCTCCAAGGGTTGACATCAATCACTAAGGGTTGACATCAATATACAATATCACTCTCCAATGGTTGAAATAAATGACAACCAACAATACATACCAATTTTCTATCAACCTAAGCCATTTGTCTGACAGATTTGGCTGCTCTTCTCTTTTATTTAGTTTTTTGCAAAATATGGCTCTGTGTGCATTACATCTCCCATCATAAAATCTTGAATATGTTCAAGAACCTCTGTGAGGTGGAATATATCACACCAATATCCTCATCCTATGATATAACCATCAAAATCTACCTTACTTGACTCTTTTACATCCTTATTACAACAATAGATGAACTCAACTACAATAATCGAATTCTTGAACAACCCCGACCTAGACCTCCTAGGTTCTTATTATATTATTTTACAGTCTTATATCTGTTACAATATTTTCCAAAACCCTAACCTTAGCATGGTTAGGTTTTCCTACATTCTTTCCTTGCATGTTGCTTTTCTTTCCAGCTGTTCTTCTCCAAAATTAGGCCTTTCCTTCCAAAATTAGGTCTTTCCTCAAAATAGGCCTGCGCCCAACACTCATGCTCTTGCATTCAAAATAATATTCAAGTATTTTTCAAGGTAAAATTTATTATGGATTGTGGTATCCAAAAAACATTGACCTCATTCTCATATTTTATATAGATGTAGATTGGGAAGGAAGTATTGGTGATAGAAAGAGAACTAGTGGAGGTGCATTCTTCCTTGGCAGTTTTTTAGTATCCTAGCTCAACAAAAAACAAAATTGCATTTCTCTCTCTACAACTAAAGCAACGTATATAGCTGCAACATACTTTTGTAAGAAGGTGTTGTGGATAAAGACCAATCTCAAGGATATCCAAGTTCCCTATGATCAACATGTTTCTATCATGTGCGACAATACAAGTTCTATTAAACTCTCCAAAAATCATGTTCAACACTCTAAAACTAAGCATATACCCATCAAGTATTTCTTTCTCAAAGAAAATGTTCAAGATCAGGTGGTTAAATTAGAATGTGTTTCTTCCAAAGAGTAGATTGTAGATATATTTACCAAGCCATTCCCTAGGGAATCCTTTGAGTACCTCAGAGAGAAGTTGGGATCCCTTCCCACTTCTCATTCAGGTGCATAAATATTCATTACATGTTAAAGGATATTGAAATACCTTCCTAGCCTCAGGGGGAGCTGTGCAATAAATTGAATAGTGGGAAATACAACATTTCGATAGGGGGAGTCACTCTCAGGATGTCTGTAGTCAGAAGGATAGTTCACTTTTCCATTGATGCCAAAGGGGGAGAAACACACAAATATGACAAATATGATCATACAACAAGGGGGAGTGAAGGCCATAGGAACACACTAACAGAGAGAGAACAATTGTGATAAAGAGGATCATACAACAAAGGGAAGGAAAACCAAAGGAACATAGTGATAGAGGGAGTAACTCAATAACAAGAACTTCCATCAATAACAAAGGGGGAGTTTGTTGAGCATATGTTGTCATTGATGTCAACATGGTGCATAGGAAGAGGAAGTACACAGAAGGCTTGTAGAGGAAGTGTGTGGAAGGATAATTTCTACTGTACTATTACAAATCCACATTAAATAAAACTGCTAAAAGAAATCGTGAAAGGTTGAAAAAAGAAGTGAGTAGAAGGTTTGAAGGATGAGGGGATCAACGATGATTCTTCCAGGAGTGCACGCAGAATAGGAGGATAACCTATGAAGAATTTTAGATATGAAGTGGAATGAAACAAAGTACCTTTTCCATGATCACAAAATGAACCAACAAATTTTCATCCTGCAACGTGATAATGTTTTGAGCAAGCAACAAGTGACAGAGTGAACTGCGACGAAGTGTGTGGAATATTGCGCAGATGAAAATTTGCAAGGTGCCTTGATCTAGTGCAATTAATGGTGTAGTGGAGTGTGATGAGATGAATTCAAAAGTAGAATGTGACAAAACAAATCATGAGGGATACTTACAGTCCGATGGGGAAATCCAGTAAGCACATTGTAGGACAACTGTGATAGGATGAATACTCGTGACTTGAGTCTTTCTCTGGTTCTATCTATGTAGTGGATTCTTTGTAGACTAGAATGAAGTTATTGCATCATTATTGAGGAGATGCTCAGATAATATGGAGTACATTCATAGGAATACTTGGTCCATTTAATTTAGTCAAAGTCTTTCGATAATGTAATAGTCATGCATCCACATATTTTATTTAGACAAAATTGTGACTGAATGTAACACACACATGGTGGGGCATTGATATTTCGTTCTTATTAATAAATAAAGACCTAAATTAGGGGTCTCTATCCCAGTCTGATCGTCTATATCTTTCCAGCCACGGTCTCCATGCTCAGAACTGAGTTCAGAGCTAGTAGATATACCTCTCCCAAGTTGCTCGGGTGTTCATAGGTCGAGGCCATGGGGATTCCACATGGGTATGACTCAATATGATTCTCCCTGAGTTCTTTGATATCCAAAAACTTCTATATTTCTTAATTCTATGGAGGAAATCCATCCACCAACAAATCCAACGACTGGACTTGGTCCTCGACTAACTCACAGGTTGACGGGGAATTCAGCGTTTGGCCTTCAGATTTGAATTCTAGGCCTATCCCCTTCCCTCCATCTACATTCACATATGACCATGGTCTATGACTAGACACCAGGACATCAGGTGTCAATACATCCCCCGTGTGAATCCTTTAGAGTAGAAAATCTCTGAAGTTCACAATCTGATGTCGCATGTCCTCAGATAATTTGACATCCCTAATTCACATCGACACTTAGGGCTTCGACAGTTCTCGAGTCTTCACACATAAAAAACCTCGGAGTGAAATCCTTCTGGAGTGTCAGATATTCTGACATGCGTCCTTATCTATTCAATGATCACGATAGATTTCGACTCTTAGGCTTTCAAGAGTTTTCGACACTCTACTTGGCAAATCTTCCGCAGTACTTCTGTTGTGGAGTGCGGGAGCTGGTGACACCTATCCTTACCAAAAGACAACTTAGATCTACTTTTCTACTTCAGGCTTCAAGGATTTTCGAAGCACCACACTTCATTTCCTTCAGAGTGGCTCTGCTCTGGATTTAACAATCTACTGCCACGTGCCTCCTTGTGCCAATGGCTAGGATATACTCCGGCACTTTGGGTCCACTCACCAACCACGTTGGCTAGGTAGGCACGTACCAGGTGATGAAACGTATATGGGTCAGGTGAAACACGTACCCTCACCCGAGATGACACGTGTCACATTCCAAGGGCTCTAGAGTATGTTATGCACATGAATCCAGGTGGCACGTGACTCTTCAAGCTTAAATCCACATCACCATGGATGGAATCACTGCACCTCATTGCTCCGGTCGGATCATCTTTCAACATCCCTCAAATCTCACAGTTGAGATCCGTCCAATACCAATTTGTTCACAGATCAACAGGTCAAAGTGATTGCAAGACCCCAACGTGCTCACTCTTTATTGAAGATTTCAATCTCCATAATATGCAAAGTTCTCGCCCAACTCTTTTTAATCATGGTCATTGATCCTCCACCTCGATGAGATCAATGATGTTGGTTGACTATGGGATGTGAACTAGCACATCCGTTAATTTATCTTTCACACTCCATAATGATTCCCAACCATCGATCTAATCGAATTGTTGGTTTTTTATCCGTTAACTCTAGTGGATCTTTAAGTTGATCTAACGACTGAGATTAGTTCTCCTTCCAATGAACATCTCAAATTCATCTCCTCTATCAGGTTCTTGATTTATCTACGGCTCTTGTTACTCATGTAATTTTGACTATCATGAAGTTTGACATCCTAGGGCTTCGAGCTCCTGAAACTCTGAAACCATCATGATCTATCTCCTTTCAAGATTAGCATAGCGCTCCTAGACCCAGGTCACATGGACCTTCTGATGACTCTTGGGCTATGAGCTATTCTCTTAGCCAGGTTTTGGTTAAGGTCGTGGGCATGAGTTTAAGGTCTCTCGGGCTACTAGTTTGAAAGAAACGCCTTCCTATCTCGTAGAAATTCAAGTTCTGAAATAGGGCGGGGTGAAACCATGGGATTATCGATATGGTAGCAGTGCCAAGAGGCTTTCTCCAACTCTGGAAATATGAGGTAGCTCCCTGGGAAAACTCCTTCGAGGGTTAAACTGGAGCATACAGGAAAAGAAGAAGCATAAGTTCTCAAGGAAGCCAACGTATACACATCACTTAACCATTTCAATACAGAAACCATTTATAGATATGTAAATACATGCATACAATCATTAATTCCCAATTCAATGCATAGAGTATGAAAGAACTTATCAAAACTAGATAACGTGAAGCAACTGTTGGAAGGGGTGCTTGTTTCCACCCAACCATAGGCTCAGTCACTCCTAATGGATTTACCACTAGCCACCCCCGAGCTATACCACGATGCTTTTAGATTGAATCTCTTCTTCCTGCATAGAAATAGATAGGGACGAAGGTTACTCTCCTTCTCCTGCAGGACCTTGGAAATAGTTTACACGATATCAAGCAAGGAGGACTGGCCTAGTTTACCAACTTGTATCATAACCTTCTTAGACATTTCCTACAACCAGAATTATTATCTCCTCATTCTTCCTTGAACCCAAGAGCTTAGCTTCTTGTCTCTACACTCTTCATTCATCTTCCTCTACCCACCATACCTTCCTTTCTTTCTTGTCTCATAAAGGTTGCATGTGGCTCAAATTCCCAATCCATGGTAAGGTCTAGAAGCCTTACAGATGGGTGCCTTGTGATGCAGACCCCCTGCCCTCGGGCCAAGATCCACTCAGGATCTTCACTACAACCACGTCGAGGGTTAATCAACCCCTTTTGTTCAAGCCACAAGGGACTTCGGGTTTCACGATTTCACAATCCCTGTTGTCGAGGTTCTCGGACCTTCCACCTACCGAAACCCAAAATTTCGAAATGTCGAAGTCTTTGGCAGCGTCCTCCTCTACTTTTGTATCGCGTTTCGTGACTTCGGGAATTCTAGAATAGGGAACCCTAATCTCTTGTCTTCTAAAGTGACAAATTGCCAAATCCTGACACATTCATCAATTTTTGGCTCCTCAACGGGTTTTTTCACTTTTTCGAGGTTTCGGACTTCACGATTTCGCGAATCCTGACGTGAGGTTTCCTGACTCTCCAACCCCCGAACCCCAAAATAGTCAACGAAGTCTGACTCTGACTATTGATGGAAACTCACCACTTGTCCTCTCAACTATCCTTAGTCTGTGACGTGGATTCTTGCCACCTGTCACCTTTCCCAGATTTCGAAACTTGAATCAGTCTTTGACTGTTGTTCCCCTATCACTTCGAAACCCCAAATTTCAAAGTGATTCCTTCTATGGAATCAACAGTTGATGGCGTTTCTTAAGATCCAACGACTCATGTTATTTAGGGATTTTGGGTACAAGGAGTTCAAAACTCTCGATCCCAAAACACTTGTCACCACAATCCTGAATCCCCGAACCTCGAAACACCGAAATGTCGAAACACACCTTCACAGATATTTCACGTTTTGCAAATTCAGGATTTCTGATGTGAAGTGTTTTTCGGGTTTCGCAACTCTAGGTTTTTCAATACAAAGGCCCCTAGCTCCTTGTCACCAGGACTTCTGGTATTCTGAATCCCGAATTACCGAAATCCCAAAATTCACCTCAAGTTCTATCGCAACCCACAACTTCGGGATTTCTGCTCTACTATGCCTGACTCCTTGTCATCAGGACCCTTGAAATGTCGAACTCTGAAATTCTAAAACGCTGAAAATTTTGCTCCTCGCCTTCACACACGATAATCCAGTTCGTGCTTCGGGAGTTCGAGCGACCAAGGGCTTAGTCCACACTTCAGACTTACAACCCCTGAAATGTCGAAATGATCTCGTCGGTCCAACAGTCACGATCAACGGTCCACATTGGATCCTGCCTCTCGAAGGGTGGATTTGTCCAACGCTTACCTTCCCCGCAGCTCTCCTGGATCCTACAGTCCTCACTATTTCATGAGTTATCCACAGAGAATTTCGACCATTCGATTCTTCCCTCAAGAATCTCTATGGAACGAGCCAATGTTCCTTCACCGAAACTTAACCTTCTGCACGAAGATTCTATGTCCTACCTTCCTTCGAATACTTCAAAGGCACTACCCCTTCTGAGCTTTCTCTGGTAAATTCAATCCTCGAAAAAGGGCCTCTTCTCGCACTCCTTGCGGCAGACCTCCAAATACTTCTGTGTATTTGAACTCTCGACTCTGTGCACCTTCTGCGACAACAGTCTTTCTCTCTCTTCCCCCTTAGTTAATAACTTCTAAGGACTCAGCTAGCCTGCGCACACCTTGCAAGGCTCCTGTGCTTCACTTGCACTTCTGCTGGAATGAGAACAATGGTATCCCTCCTGAGATTTCAGAGATAAACTTTGAACCTTTGTCAATGCACTCCTTGCAGACGTTTCACTGCACTCCTTGTAGGAAATTCTCTCTCAGGAAGAGAAACAATTGAAACTCATTCTCTTTCTTCTCTCAGACCTCAAACATTTAATATGAAATCATACATTCAACATAGTATTAAATCAAATGTATAACAAAGAGAATAAAACAACTATTAGCATGCCATTCAACATGTATACACAAAAAACATCATAACACCATGAGTCTGATTCAAAGCTTCATATATTAATTCAAAGCTTCTGTACATGGGTTCTTCTCTACAAATTTCTGCTAGAGCTTTCTTCTTCTTCTGCTCTATGCTAATGTTACAATGATCTATTGATACCATGATACAAAGATGAGGGTGTCTATATCCATTTTACCTCCTATTCTTCTAAACTGTCTAATCTCTAATTCAAACCTACCTACTTTCATTAACTATGCATAAATGACTCTACCTTCTACAAATGAGAGCGAATCACTCACGATCTATTTACAATATGCAAGTACGCTTCCCTTTAACCATTACATTAATGCTTCAAAACATTTCAAAAATGTACGTTGGAGGTCTTCCAGTTGTCTTCCACCTTTTACGTTGCTTGCTTGGCTAGCTGCTTACGATGCTCCTGCATCATACTTCCTCGCTTGAGAATTTTCATGAACCCCTGTTCATGATCTCTTGCATGGTCTTTCCATTCTTATGAATTTCTTCTTCATCTTCCCAACTGGCATCTTCAACTGGATGTCCTTTCTATTTGACCAAGTATTCAAAATACTCTTTCCTCCTAGTCTTTTTGCTAACCCTCTTGTCAATTATTCTTTCCATCTATGGATTTTCAGCTATAGGCATTTGTTTGGTCCACTGAACTTCTGTATGTTCATTCTCTGCCCCTGTTTCTTCATCTCTATAAGGGTACAAATTCGAGATGTTGAATATCGGTGAAATTCTGATCCCATCGAGTAATTCAATCTCGTATGCATTTGCCCTGAATTTTTTTATGACCTTGCATGGTCCAATCGTCTTCATTTTCAGTTTGTTATATGTTCCCCTTGGGAACCTCTCCTTCCTCAGATGTGCAAGAATCAGATCACCAACTTCATATTGAAGTTCTCACCTGTGTTGATCTTCTCTGTGCTTGTATTCTTGATTTGAACTCTGTAATCGCTCTTGGACTTGGTTGTGAAGCTCCTTCATTTCTTCTGCAAAGTCCTCTACACTAGCACTTCTAAATTCAGTTTGTTCCATATCTTTAATTTAGAAACTCCCCTTGGCTGCATTCCATATACAATTTGTAATGGACTCTACCCTGTGCTTCTATTGATTGAATCATTATAAGAAAATTCTTCCTGTGGTAGAATGTGATCCCACTGAGTGTGGTGTTCAGTCACTAGGCTCCTCAACAAATCTCCCAAGATTTTGTTCACAACTTCTGTCAGCCCATCCGTTTGAGGATGATAAGCTGAGCTAAAAGAAAAACTTGTCCCCAACTTCTTACATAAAGTCCTCTAGAAATGTCCTACGAACTTGGTATCCCGATATGAAACTATACTCCTTGGCAAGCTGTGAAGTCTGATGACTTCTTTGAAAAACAGGTTCGCAATATGAGTTGCATCGCTTCTAGCATGGTATGAAATGTTTCATCTTTGAAAATTTGTCTACCACCACAAAGATTGAATCAAATCCTCTTTGTGTCCTTGGTAGTCCCAATACAAAATCCATGCTCACTGCATCCCACGACCTTTCAGGTATGGGTAATGGCTGGTATAACCCTATGTTTTTCCTTTTTCCCTTTGTGCGCTGACAAATCCTACATCTATCCACAAATTTCTTAACATCTTTCCTCATCCCTGGCCAAAAATGTGTGCCATTAAACTTTGAGAACGTTTTGTCATGACCGAAATGTCCAGCCAATCCTCCACTACGTTTTTCCTTCAGCAGGTTCTCCCTTATGGAGCATTTTGGAATATTACTGATTGCCCCTAAATAATAATCCATCCTGGATCATATATTCAGTCCACTAGATTCTGTCCCTGAGAATTGGATTCTCAGATGCCTCATATGCCTCTTTAAAATCTAGATCATCTCTGTACATTTCTTTGAGGTTATCAAAACCCAAAGTTTTGACTCTAAATTCTTGCATAAGCAAACATTTCCTGCTCAAAGCATCAACAACTTTGTTAGCGGTTCCAAAAATATGCTTAATCACAAAAGTAAAATTCTTCATGAATTCAACCCATTTTCCATGCTTTTGGTTCAACTTGTCATGATGAGTCACGAATTGCAAAGCATGATTATCGTTGTACAAAACAAACTCTTTAGGAACCAAATAATGTCTCCATTTCTTCAGTGCTTGTATGACTGCATAGAATTCTTTGTCATATGTTGAGTATTTAATCTTCACTTCATTCAATTTCTCGTTGAAGTATGCGACTGACCTATCATCCTGGCTCAAGACTACTCCAATTGAAAATCCACTCGCATCACACTTGACCTGGAATGTCTTGTTAAAGTCTGGAAAAACTAGAATTGGTTGCTCCGTGATCTTTTTCTTCAGTAGATTGAAACTCTTCTCTGCTTCTTCTGTCCATTGAAAAGATTTGTGTCTTTTATTCACCGTGTCCATCATCGGTGCACTAATCCCACTAAAATTTTGAATGAATTTCCTATAGAAACTAGCTAAACCATGGAAGCTTCGAACTTCAAACACACTTTTTGGCGATGGCCAATTCTTAATTGCATTCACCTTTTCTAGGTCCATTTTCAACTCATTTGCAGAGATAACAAAACCAAAATAAATGAGTTTTGTCCTCATAAATGTTGATTTCTTTATATTTATCAACAATTTCTCTTGCTACAATCTCCTCATCACTGTAGCTAAATTATTCAAGTGCTATGCTTCTCTCTTACTGAAAAACAATATATCATCAAGATATACAATGAAAAATTTTCCCATGAAATCCTTCAGGACTTCATTCATCAATATCATGAAAGTATTGGGCGCATTTGTTAAGTAATGCAGGCACCACCTGCTATGTCGAAGCAGATCTTCGATTCCGCCATTTGCTGTACTGGAATCTTTCTTGTATATGGTCTTCATCATTCTTTGACAGGGCTAAATTTAGCTAACTGTCACTAGGTTGGCAATCCTGTTCTTT